>LPNX010928534.1:12516-28598 GCA_001517045.1 Pseudotsuga menziesii
TTGTGCTTTATTTTCAGCCTTTAGGGCCTTTTATTTGCAGCCTTTCCTTCCCTTTGTTCGCTGTCCACTTTTCCCCATTTTTTGCCCTTTTGGACAGCCCTCTTTTGCCTCTTTGTTCCACTTTTTGCAGCCCCTTTCCATCCTCTTTTTTCCCTTTTGGACAGCCTTCTTTTGCATCTTTGTTTCCACTTTTTGCAGCCCTTTTCCGTCCTTTTCTTCAACCATATTTGGGGCTGTACTTTCATCTTTTTCAACCCTCATTTTGCAGCCCTCTTTCTCTGATTTGCAGCCCTCTTTCTCACTTAGTTTACAGCCTTCTTTTGACTTTCCTTTTTCTCTCTTTCCACCCCTCTTGCCTTGCCTTCTTCTTGCCTCTTTTCTTCCTTCTTCTTGGTGAGTTTGGGTAAATGTTTTTAGTTAGTTTATAGATTAAATTTCAAGTTATTTTTAATCAACTAATATCATAACAAGTGTGTGTCTAGAGCTCTTAGATTGCAGACAGGTGAAGGAGAGCACACAGGCTACAAATGAACAAGGAGTGCAAAAAGAACAAAAAGACTGCTATCCCTCTTCTTGCATCCCCTTCTTTCCCCATTCTTCCAAGAAGCAAAGAACACATCATCATTGTAAAATATTAATAAAAGAGATGAGTGGGAGGAAGTCTCCTTCCTTTTCTACTTCCCCTATTTTGGGGAAGTGTGTCTTGTGTTCATTTTCATGATTTACTTAGTATAGTTTTCTTTCAACAATTAGTTTAGTTCTTTGATTAGACTTAGTTTCATTCTTACTAATTGCTAGATTCATCATTGCTGGTTGGTATCTTGTTATAAATTGTTAAATCATAAGAAGAACCAAAATCTCTTGAATCTCACCATAAGGTGGATCAAGAGTGCTCTCTGTCGGAGAGTTTTAATCAACCACCTTTCATATTAATTATTGTGTTTGTTTAATTCAAATCATCCATAAGTAAGACTCTTGAACTTGTAAAAGCACAAGTCAAGAGCACTCTCTATTGGAGAGCATCCTAGGTTTGCATAATCCCTGCATTAGTTTCATCTAGATTAGCTAAGTCTCTTGAACCGTTGTCATAAGACAAGGTCAAGAGCGCTCTCTGTCGGAGAGTTTTAATTAATTAACTTAATAAAATTCGCAACTCACATTCCTTTAATTAATTAACCCCCTTCCCCCTTTTCCAGAGTATGCTCTGACCGATCTTCGATCGAAATACCCAGAAATGGCATTGGATCTCTAAACCCCACAAGAGGAACTTAACTAAAACTTTTCCTTATAACCAACGCACCGGCGTTGTTTGATAAATACCGAGGCATGTGGGAAAATTCGAAGTGTGGGCTCCGGAATACCTAATCTGGGCACTGGTAGTTAATTTATTGAACACTTACCTTTGACCCCAGACAGGTCCGTCATGTCTTCGAACGGAACCACTGAAGGTATTACCGGTTAGGACATCCAGCCACCATAAGTGAAGATCACAAACAAAAAAACTTTTAAAATCTACCAAGAGCACTTGCAAAACCTAATACTCACTAGCTTAAATTACTAGACTTTATTTCACACGCTTATTTGACTCCATAAGGCACTGGTCCTTTGTTATATTGGATTAATTTTCTATCTTGATCAATTGTCTATGGTCCATTTCAATTGATTATATTTGAATGCTTAAGTTATAAGTCTGGAATCTTTGCTTATATGTGTGATATCTTGTTAGCAACGTGGATTTCTTTAATTAATCATCATCCCCTTAATATTAATCACTTCAAATCATAATAACTCCTAAACAACACCCATCCGCATCCGCAACTAATCAAAACACTTTAACAACTTAAGAGCCATAGAAACTCTTTTGTAGGGACCACCCCCCTTGGCTTCATTAGAAGTTAGCCTAAACGGAGGAGCTAGGAGTAGGTGACAGTACCTAGCTCTGTGCTTGCCCCCAAGGTCACACCTCTCCCACTTTCTCAAGTGAGGAGACAACTTTCGGAAGATTTTTGTTGTTGGTGTGCAATCGGCGGACAACACAACCCGTTTAACCCATTTGCAGCTTATTCCAAAATATCAAATTTTCAACATCTTGGCGCTTAAAGATATCAAAGTTTTGTGTTTTACTCTTTGAGAAAGAACCATTTTACTTCATTTCCTCCTATTCACCCTCCTTAAGTGTTATTCTCTCTTTCATGAAAATGAACAGATAAAGCATAATGAATCTGCTAACTGCCAACTTTTTTTTACCATCCACTAGTTGAAACAAACCCTGATCTTTGGCACTTATAAATCATCTTCTTGCACTTCTTGTCAGCAATTAAAATTTGATTATTACTGAAGGAAAACATTGAACTGTGGGCTATGCTTCATTATCCAACTAACAAAAAATAATTTTTTCTGTGAACCAGGGACATCGTCATAAATAACAACCTCTTACATCTCATCTGAACTTTTCCACTTCTCAACTCTGCATTTTCTCCACCACTCAAATACAGAATTAGATTTGGATTTGTCCTCAACAAAATCAATATACCAATATTTCTGATTAGTAAAATGTTGTGAGAAACTTGAATTGAGGATAACACTCCTACTCTCCACCACCTGGCCTAGGCTGAATTGACAGCTAATCAGCCAGCTGTTGGAACGACCTTTTAGTTATTACACAACTGTTGATGAAGTCCAGTTGTTTGACAAACGCACATCTTATGCTTTTTTTTAAAGTACATGCTTATTTTGTGATAAAATTTTGGTGATAGTTGGCATGCTTCTTTAATGATTGCAGGTGTGCCAATGGGATGCTGGTTAGCGTCTCTTTATACAATTTCTCATGTCAATAGCTCTCCTGGATTTACCCAACCAAGTGTTCCTACTTGTCATTTTTTAAGATTTCCAACCAAGAAATTTAAAGTATTCTTGTATGATATCTGTTTTCTCCCCAAGATATTTTACTCTTTAGGTCCATCCTTTGGAGGCATTTGTATTAGATCACTATGGATCAGAATTCCAGTAGATAGTAGAAGTTTATGCCCACACTCCTCAAAGATCATTTACCGATAATGCTAGGCTTTCTGGTAAGTAGCTCATTTTTTTGATGAATTTGTACCCAACCTCCATAGTTTACCCTCAGCCTTACTAACTGCTTCAATCACACATACTTTGTGAATCTCCAAAATTACAATGAAATTGTTTGGATAACAATTCCCAAGGTTTTCAAATCCTCCATCAAGGTCTGTAAAATAATAGGGTACCATCACATCATCATGTACAAGGCACCATCATAGTTAACAAGACATATATCATAGATTAGCATGCATACATCATCATCATAAATAATCAACATCATAGTGTGCATATGCATATTCATGACTATTCATACACCATTGTATGTATCATTGTTCATACACTACAATCTACTTCACTATACATACATACACTGTATACATGCCACTGCATTCTTCACCACTGGACATCACTTTCAGGCTTGACTGTGTATTCTAGTCATCATCATCCTAGGGCTGTCATATTTTGTATGCATGATCATCAAAGTATATGCATCATATATAGGGTACCATCACAGTGTACATCGTGTATAGGGTAGCATCACCAACATATATCATTATAGGATTGCATGCTCATCACCATTATAGAATATGTATTAGGTTTGCATCATCTTCATACTGGGCTGTGTTGGTCTGCTGTAGAAGACCTTGATCAGTGCATGTTAAGATCACATGTGGGGTTGTGTACGTGTCTGTAGAGGACCTAACTATTTAATCTTAAAGAAAACGATGGGATGTGTATGGCTGCAGTAGAATATGACCCAAGGAATTTTTCTCTCATCATCATCACATCAAGGTCTGCTTTTATCATTTCAAGGTATGATAATCAAGGTCTCATCATCATGCATCTTACATCGATTCATACTGTGTGAATGAGTAGCAATTTTGAACTGTGGACTTTGCACTATGGATAAGCCTCCAATAGTGTCACCACTACGACTATGTATGCATCATCAATCTTGCGACTGTATAAGTATATGCTGGTCAAAACTTGGATTGTTTGCAACATAGATTGACCATCAACTTCGGTGGAGAAAGGAATAAAAAACTTTAACTATTTAGGCACAAAAGGAAATTCAAACTATTGATGACTGTGTGAATTCGATATTATATATATTGGTCAAACTTCACCCTCATTCAAGCATGAAATCAGACTGTTTTAACACTTCCAAGTTAAGACTGTTCATGCATGCTTTGACTGGTGTATTCTGAATTTCCTTTGTCAAAACTGCAAACAAAACACCCAATTTGTTTTTTTAAGACACTTTCTGCACTGGTCACCACCGATATCACCTTAGTCTATTGCTGCAAACAAAATTCGGGACTGTTGCAAAAAATTTGGGCATGCTACAAAACATTTGGGATTGCATCATGTGTAGAAAAACCTCCAACACCAACCCAAAATATGTTATCCTTCTCCAAACATTTGGGTCTGTGTATATGCTTGGACTTCTCCTTTGAATTTCCTCAGTCCACAGCCTCAATCACCCAAAAAATAGCAGGCCATGCATCTTTGCGAATTCACTGAACATCAAGGAACCCATATTTCTTCTCTAATGTCTGGACTGCAAACAGGTCATTATTTTAAAGTCCTATCTAGAGTGCATGAATATTTGTGTAGTAATTGTTGATATTAACATTTGTTATTATCTTTACAAAATTTTAACATATAAGTGCATGCTATAACCACTTTTTTGGCTCATTATCATTGCATTCATACCCTTTTATCGATTTGTGGTAAGTGATTGTGTTCTACAACAATTTTCCAGGTCACGAGGTCCACTCGTGATAAAGGACTGCAGGAAGGAAGAAAAAAGACCAGTGGGTGAGAAATGAATCCATATATTGCATTTCTTTGACAAGCTAGCTCACAAAAATAGATGAAAAAGCTTGCCAAAATTATGCATTACCTTTCTGGGTAAAACATGTTACAACTGTGACTCTGCTCTTTGTCACTGATGCTACATGTTACGTCATTAGAAAACTTACTAGGTATAATCCCTGCTTCTGCTAGACCTGACTCAATCAATATTTCATAAAAGTCAATGTAGTTTCTAAATACCTATTAGAAATTTGTCACCAATCCCTACAATCAATATCATAAATAGAGAAACTCAAACCTTGAATATAAAGGAAATCTGGACTTTCTCGTGTTATATCATCAAAGGCAAGTTGTGTAACACCTTCAATGTATACTGAAGGAAACACCTTGTTGCTTGGCCTTCTGCACACGTGATATTTAGAAGATTATAGTTTATACAGACCTCTTGAAAATCTATTGGGAAAATGGGTTTAAGCTTTGCACATTCAGTTCTTTGATGAAAACCATATTTTTCTTAACTTTTACCTTGACAACAATGAATTTGAAGAAATAAACCATCGGGCATATTCCTGCCTAGTACATAATTCTCCAGGTTGAATATGTGATTCTACAATCTGTACATTCAATGAAAAAAAATGAATATTTGGCATCACACTTCAATTTCCTTAAGATATGACAAAAACATATCAAAATTGCAGCTCCTATGATACATAGCCAGGACACAAGATTAAAAGCATTCAATAAATGTTGACATATGGTTTAGATTGTACAAAATAAAGATAACTTAACAATAATGTCCTAAATTCAAATAATCTTTTTCAGTACCTTGTATCCTGAGTTGGAAAGAAAGAGACATGAAAAATAAAAGACGTGACCTGCAACTAGGATTTATGTATGTTGTGGTTTCCAGAATATCCATAATAGGGTGTTGTATTCATTTGGACATTTGTTTTGGATCCTGTGGAATATTTGTTTTGGCTTTCAACAGTCCTCACAAACTAAATTCCAACTCAGCAATACTAGCAGGATCATATGGCCACTCAATTAATTTACATGAGCATCCAAACACGTCAGTTTTAGTGGCAGTTGTATCATCATCAAATGCTACTTCTGTGAGGTCTGATCTTGTGCATACATCTTCAGGTCAAAATTTGGCAACTATGGCACAGTCTGGTGGAACATTGGATCTATCAAAGCTTTCACTCGGGCTAAAGAAACTAGCCTCATTTCATTGGAGGATCTGCAAATGAAATCTTCTTGTTCAACATCATCTACTACTGAGAGAATTTATGGTTCAACTCCTTTAGCTGTTTTAGTGGCTGCCAGCAGAGACATATTTGGTTCAAAATTCACTATTGTGACTAAACTGTCAGCTACAAATAATTCTGATGCTACAGTTAAGAATTTTCCAATGAACATACCCAGCCCAGAAATAGTTGTTCCTAATGAAAATATTATTTTAACTTATGTTTTTGCCCCTGGCCTGGAACAAAATAACTCCCCCTCACACACATAAAAGTAGATCCCCTCACAAAAGCATAAGCAATCCTAACCTTCAATATTTTAAGCTGAGAGGTCTAAAAAGACTGCACTGCCAGCTTCACACCATCATTATTTGGATTGGATCCCTCTTAGCTGAATAGGTCACTACTTAAGATGGATTTATGCTACTTTTATGCCATGAAAAGTAAAGCTATGAGTGCCCTATCTGATATACAAGGATGACCAATAATAAAATATGGTAGTTTTCATGGTAATGGTAGTGATTTGTCACGGCTTAGGAATCATGGTATGGAAGTGATTTGTTGATAGGGGAATTAAAGAGTAAATCCAATGATTTTTAAATTTATTGCAGGATAGTTTCTCAAAGATTTAAATTGTAATGGTGCTTCTGGGCACATGGCAATAGGTATCATGATAATGACAATTTCATTTTTTTAATCTCTCCTCATAGGATAACTCTACTTTATGTTAGGGGCAAGGGTCCACAATCTGGCTGTAGTGATTATTGACTACTGCTTTTTAGGCTTTCTGGAAAATTGAGAGTGGCACATTCAAATACTGCAGTGAACATCAACTGTATATTGTGTGATTTACAATATGTGGGTTACAATCTGTGTGTTTGGGGTAATAAGACTGATGCCTGTTAGGCAGCAGTATATTGAAGTTACGACACAGTTTAGGTCTTTTTAAGATTTTTGTTATGGTTCAATGCCTGATTGGTGGAAATGTTCCAGATTTGGTCAAATGACAAATAGGCTTGAATTAGCTTAAAGTCCTTGACTAATCTTGGGAAAATTTGTAACCTTTGAACAAGTACGGTCATTAAATTCATCGTTGCCTTAGCTAATGAAGTACATTTTTTGCATAATTTATCTATGAATTTTATTGGTTCATTGTTACAAAGGAACGGATTCTACTTTTTTATCTTGAACCCTATCCACGAAAATTTCTTGTACTGAATTGGACTATTAAAATGTTTTTGCAAAGGTATGCAGACTTTTGGTTTGAAGTTCAAATTGGAACATAGATCTGCACTCTCACAAACCTTAAGTAGCTTAAAACTGAAAACCTCTCAAAAGAGCAAGAAGGATAAATCTAGAATTAGTAAGATAACTGAAAATTTGAACAGCAAGCTAAGGATTGCACCAACCAATCACACTCTATCTATTGACTTCATAACATAGGTATGTTGCAGACTTGAAGAAATTTAAAGCCGACAGTCAAAGGCTTACAGATTGTCTTTGTTTTTATGGTGTTTCCTATTTGTCTCTTAGCTACGTGACATGTAAGAGAAGCTAATGTCATAGCTATGGGATCCATGTCAAATTTAGTAATGACTGGAATCACCACCTTTGGCCCATTTGCAGTGGTAGAAGATTTTTCATGTGAAGAAACATCTAAATGAGTTCTAGATTCCACATCAAACTAAACAGAATTTTAAGTCATCGACTTGGTACCAACAACATGAAAATAAGAGTATTTGTGTGAGAAACATTCTCCACTTTATGTAAACAAATTTATTTCAAAGAAATCAAAACTACTAAAGGATGCCTTGAAACACCTACCAATACATATTACTGTAATGAAGATGCGTAGAAACAAGGCACAACTTGCTTTAGATATGTCCTGATTTATGCTTGCAAAAGAAACAATAGAGTAGGGGATTTAGAAAGAATGAAAGTAGACTAGAAACAACATTAAAGATTCATTATACAACAGAGAAAACATCCAAGGAAGAAAAATTATTCCATGAGAGAATGACTGTACAAAGCACAATTACATATCATTACACTCTGCCTTGTGCATTGGCATTAGTGACTAATTCTAGTCTCGGTCCAGGTCTGCATCCTACTGTGATTGAATCCTTTCTTCTTTCTTTTCTGTGTTTTCCTCACTTGCTCTTTCTTTTTGTCCCAAGTGAACTAAGAGCACAAAAACAACAAAAGCTAAAGCTTAGAAGAAACTTCCTAAAACTGCCTTGTGTAACTCTTGCCTATATGGTATCAATGCCAACATGGCTCTAATATGTACATGGATAAGACCTCATTCCTTTGGAAGGTTGATGGTCCCCATCAAATTACCTTTATGACAGGATTTGAACTTCCTAGTTATTGTTGGACTGTTTTACAACTCAACTTGCAAATTTGGAATCAGTTCTACAACAGGTATAAGAGGCTCTTCCTCATAATGTCAAACCATTGAAAATATCTCACACTGACATTTCCTCTAATTGGGAGATTTATGGCCTAGAAGATTGGATATGGATCACATCTAAGGATAGGGGTAGGTGCTACAATGGCCAGTAATAATGTTGTTTTTGTTCCAGAAGAGTTAATTTAGTGCTTTCAAGGTATTGGTAAATTCATGTTGAATCAATTTGGGAACCCTATTACCACTTCAATATGGAAATAAGGATGGCTATCAACTAAAGACTTAGGTTTGTTGGCTGATTTTTCAGACCTTTTATTCTCCTTAAAGAAGTATGAGTGGAACAGTTCTGAGGCTCTTCTTCTAGACCTTTATCATGAGATACTAAATCAAGTTTGCACTGCCAACTATTACCAATTTGCAGCTGAAGTTTGAATAACATTGTGGCTGATATCTATACTCATGAACAATGAATTTTATTAATAAAAGGGTGTAATTATACCACCAGAATATATGTCCGTTTGTCTTAAGGTGTTCAAGTGCAACAGGTGAATGCTGATATCTCCTTTTCTTGGCTAGTAATTGTTGATACAAATGACATATTTGTTACTGGTAATAATAGTTTACTTACCTTACAATTGAATGGATACTATTGTTGAGTGATAAACCATATCACATATTGCTAAAGTGTAGATAGAGGTAACCTATTGACTCCCACTCTTAATTTGAGTGAAAGTTACAGGCTGCTAATCAACTGTCATGATTAATGTCTTTCCTTGGATTGAATCCTATGGCTGTCATAACTTGATAAATCGTTGGCATCTTGGAATTACAAGCATTCTTATCTAATATTGATATTTGACAGAGAATTGATGATTGTAATTACTGCAGGCTTGCATTTCATATAGATCATATGCTAAACAATTGTATTAGTGGGCTGATTATGCTATAATATCCATATTGAACAAATACTTGACTTAGGTTTGTTGGCTGATTTTTCAGACCCTTTATTTTCCTTAAAGCAGTATGAGTGGAACAGTTTTGAGGCTTTCTTCTAGACCTTTATCATGAGATACTAAATCAAGTTTGCACTGTCAACTATTACCAATTTGCAGCTGAAGTTTGAATAACATTGTGGCTGATATCTATACTCATGAACAGTGAATTTTATTAATAAAAGGGTGTAATTATACCACCAGAATATATGCATGTTTGTCTTAAGGTGTTCAAGTGCAACATGTGAATGCTGATATCTCCTTTTCTTGGCTAGTAATTGTTGATACAAATGACATATTTGTTACTGGTAATAATAGTTTAATTACCTTAGAATTGAATGGATACTATTGTTGAGTGATAAACCATATCACATATTGCTAAAGTTTAGATAGAGGTAACCTATTGACTGCCACTGTTAATCTGAGTGAAAGTTACAGGCTGCTAATCAACTATCATGATTATTGTCTTTCCTTGGATTGAATCCTATGGCTGTTATAACTTGATAAATCGTTGGCATCTTGCAATTACAAGCATTCTTATCTAATATTGATGTTTGATAGAGAATTGATGATTGTACTTACTACAGGCTTGCATTTCATATAGATCATATGCTAAACAATTGTATTAATGGGCTGATTATGCTATAATATCCATATTGAACAAATACTTGACTGATAAAACCTCTCTAGTGTATCTTCCTCATTTTCTGTTTGACTCCATTGAAGGCACTGATCTTGTCTTAAGGTTATTGGAGGTAGTGGTGTTAGAAATTGTGTTGGCAGGTGCATTAAAGGGATTTCCCCTTGAAACAGAATAGGATCCCGAAGAAGTTGAGAGCTTGGACAAAGGTGACAGTAGTCCAAGCCTCTCCTATGATTGCCATTCACTAGCATAAGGCCACTCTTGATGCTACACATCTAGCCTGCTAGTTTGAAGTTTGAACAGTAACACAGTGGAAGGGTATTTACAGTGCCCATCCTAACAGCTTCCTAAATCTTATTAGAGAAGTAATAAAATCACAGTATACAATAGGATCCAAATTTTTGGCATCCTTGCTTAACCAAGCACCCTTGTCTACCTCATATTTCCAAAAAGCACTAAAAGCTGAAACAGAACTACTTTCTTGATAAAAAACACACTTAACCTCATCTATTGGAGAGCAGCTCTACTTGGACCTAGAAACAGACTTAGATGCAAATACCCAAGTTGATGCATTAGTATCCTCGCTGCCTCCATACCTCCATCTTAAATCAACTCATTTTCTTGAATATGTTTTCTAGCATAAGGATATAGTATTTTCTTTCATGGGATGGTGTGTATGCCTTTTGAGTAATGCATGCATTGTCTAACTGTAAGTTTATGTTTCATAAGATTACACACAGTGTGTTCTTAGTCTCCTGTCAAAGTATAAAATACCTATTATACTGGTGAGAATTTGTAAATCAACATTGAAAACTACAAGGTTAGCATCTAACAAAGAGAACAAAAGGACTTTATCCTTTTGGTTGTGTTCCTCCAGGGAAAACAACTTTGTCAATCTCAAAGTAGATTGCTACAAGTCCCAAGGTCGGCATGCTCTGTCCTCCCCCTATCCTGTACAAATATTGGTCAAGTTTCTTAATTGTACTTTTTGACTAAGTGTTGATCATGCATATGTAACACATGTCCCAGATGACTGCAAGCTGAAGTTACATTAATGTATTCTTGGTCTCTATAAACATCAACCAGTGATGTTTGACTCGTGGTAGACTCCCGAATCCATCCTGTTCTACATGAGTCTCCACTGAGAAGAGTACTTGGCTTAGACTTTCCTAGAGAGTTGGGACTTGGAAGCTTGGCCAAACACACAAATCTCTCCTTGATAATAACAATCCCAATATAGAACAAAAAAGTGGAACCCAGCGTGGAAATGTGGCGGTTAAAACAGATTTTAAAAGGAAAAAATGGAAGCAAAAACCTTAAATTCAATGTTTAATATAAACGCTCTCCCATTTCACTATCTTATTCATTGTAAATGTGACTGTGGGGAGCATTTTTATTCACAAGTGTGTTTGTCAGTCTGTTAAAGAGGCTGAGTTCACATTGTAGTGTTTTATCGGTTGTGTTTTTTCCATGTGAAGGACTCAAGGAGGCTGCATTGTTGCTGTGTGAAGGAGGTATGTTCACAGTCCAAGTATATGCTTCAGATATTCTTTTCTATATCATACTTCCATATTTTATTGTATTTTTATGAATCTGCTAGACTATGAAAAGTTCGGTTTTAAGATTTTTAATCAATCTGCTAGATTATGCCATACATTTATAAGGGCATGCTAATAATCTAATTCTGTCATACATTTATCAGAGTATGCCAATCATTTAATTCTGCCATAATTCTTCCAATCTTGATTCTTATCCATGCTGCCTAAGTCCAAACCTAATAGGACTCTTGATCAAGCATGGAAACATTGTCTCCAGGTGGATCAAAGCAAGTCAAGTGCAAATATTGTCTAGCTGTTATGTTTGGGGCCATAATCATACTGAAACACCACAAAGTGAGAATCCAATGAGAAGATGTAGTTTGTGATGGTTTCCCTGCAAAAGTCACAGCCCAAATGCAAGTTGCTTTTGATAGCATGAAAGAAACAAATTCAAGGAGAGATGGGATGAGGTTAGCATTTGCAAGAATGGGTAGATATTCAATGGTACCTCCCATTAAATGTAATTTTCCCCCAAGTTTCCGGGATGTGGGGGCGCGGAAGCGGGGAAACGCATAGTGGGGACGTGTGGAGACCACCCCCAAATTTTAGAGAAATTCGAGGGGGGTGTCCAACTCTTTATAAAAAATAATATTATAAAATATTACTAAATCCCAGCAATAAAAGTTCAATGATTCATCTCATGTAAACTACTAAAGGGAGGGGGGGGGGGCGTCTGGGAGCCCCCCAGTTTTGGGAGGGGGCCTCTGGAATCCCCCCTTCACCAGAGCGCATTGAAAAATAGAGGACGCACCTCCTTTTGTGTTTTTGAGAGTTTCCTAATTTTGGGGACACTGGGAAATGTTTCCCCAGAAGCCCCCGAGCCCCTGGGGTGCAGGGAGCGAGGGGGGTGCATCCCCGACCCTAGTGGGTGAGTCCCCGTGTAACACTGGAAAAAATTACTGAGTGCAATTCTTCCAAAAGGTAGTAATCTGCTTGATCACTTAACCAATGACATCAACGGTTCTTCTTTTGAACCGTTGTTAAACATGGTAAATAGAGTTGTTGCTAATATGAACTTGGCAAGATGGGTACTATTCCTAAAACCTAGATTCTTGCCTTTACATCAAGAAAGAAAGACTAATAAACAACCTGGAATTGGTGCTTCAAAACATAGCCAATAGAACAAAATTCAATCTGGAGCTTAATATTGTAAAATGGAACCAGCTAATTATGAAAGGTTTATGAACTGCTATATTTTCACTCTAGATACATTGTTTTGACAGTTTGCCATCTATTCTGAGAAGAGAAGACATCATTCAAACTTGATGAGCTTCATGGAGAAGACAATACTTAGTCACTAGGTTGACATGTCCTTAGAATTAAAAGTTCATTTTATTAAAACTTATTATCTTTCTTCTCTTAAAGCATTCACAAAGTTAAAAACCTCTACTAATGGAAATTGGGGGCGATCTAGCTGATTAAAACCCCTACAACTAGAAATCGGTGGCGATTGAAGGGTTCATGATAAATTTAATAGGAAATCGGGGGTAAATGGAATATTTGCAGCAAATTTCAAAGGGCGAATTCATTATTTCTTCTTGCATGATGTGACAACACCCACTTTTCCTCTTGCATGATGCGGCAAGAAGGTGACAACATGGTCTGCGATTGGAATTTTGGTGGATGCGTGGAAGATAGCACTGCCTCAAACTTAATGAATAGTGTTGGTTGTTTAATATCTAAATATTTTTTGAGCTATAGTGGGTTGCATATCACATCCAATCTGAAGTGGGCAGTAAAGGATAGGGGAACCAACATTAATCTACAAGGTGTGAAGTTTACAGGGAGTGTACAGGGAAAATAATCCGAACAAAATATTGTTGTAGAAGATTGAGAAAATACCTAAAAATTTCGTCGTGACCAGAATGCAACACAACCTAATTTGTGAAAGTACCTTTATGAAAAATTAGTGAAATCGACCTTGTGTGAAGTTTACAGGGACGGATTATATAGGGAAAATAAGTCGAACAAAATATTGTTGCAGAAGATTGAGAGAATACCTAAAACGTTCGTCCTAACCAGAATGCAACACAGCCTAATCTATGAAAGTCCCTTTATGAAAAATCAGTAAAATCGAGCCTAAGGAGATGCAGGTCGATACCCACGCGTCGCTATGAGGTGAAGTTTTCCAACCCATGACTGAAATTCCTGACCTGATCCAACAATATGAAGTGAAGTTTTCCAACCTGTGACTGAAATTCCTGACCTGATCCAACAATATGAAGTGAAGTTTTCCAACCTGTGACTGAAATTCCCTACCTGATCGAGCAATTTCTCTTCCCGGCAAATGAGCAAAAATGATGATTTCAATGTCATTGGTCGTATAGCCACTAAAATTTCAAGTTTTCAAAATATATTTGTCAAATTTGGGGAAATTAAGTTTAAGGATTTTTTTTTAATTTATAGGTGTCCTTAGAATGAGTTATGAGTGATTTAATTTATCATTTTTATAGAAAATTGTTGTGTTGTTTTGAATTTTTTTTTATAAAACTAATTAATTATTATTTTTTGAAACTATGGAAGTTATTTTAAATGGTCATGTTATTTTTGTGACCATTCATTGAACTTATGCAAATATTTACATAGGGGATAACCAAAAATTTTTAGTCGCTTTGCTAGGGTTTCAACTCGCACGTTAGGGTTCTCGGGTTCACCTCTTCTACAGACATCATGGCCGCTATTGATTGAGGTTCCCAACCGCCCTCCTCCTCTGTGCTCACTCCTAAAATAAAATCTTTCATGCGCCTGGTTCCCAACCGCCCTCCTCCTCGCCTTTCAAAAGAGAGTCTCCATATACATGAAGTTGTCAAACACCATTTTCAGAATTATGTATTTAAACAGAATTCTCCATTTGATAAATTTGTAGCATTTATCTGCTGCTGCAAACAACTCATTATTTTATGCTGCATGCTTTTAGTCACAGCATTCCTTCCTGTTTTTTAAGCAACAGTTAAGCCAGATTTCTCTTTTTTGTGAACATATGTAGCTTGTTCCATTTAAATAGTC
Source organism: Pseudotsuga menziesii (assembly GCA_001517045.1). NCBI lineage: Eukaryota > Viridiplantae > Streptophyta > Pinopsida > Pinales > Pinaceae > Pseudotsuga > Pseudotsuga menziesii. The sequence goes on from LPNX010928534.1 coordinate 27,291, forward strand.
CTTTTAGTGAAATATAAGAAAATTATATCACCTATCTTGTGATAGATCATTGTAGCATCCTTGTCCATATTCCTTGCTTAATTTCCTTTATTAAATGGCCCAAATTAACATCTCCCTTTAGATACGCCAAAAATACTGGCATTGTATTGCGGAGTAAATTTGCAATTTTCTTGTCATAAACTGTTTGAGCAGATATCTTTCTCTGCACTAAAAGTTAGTTGTCCCTGTTATGCATCGAGAAGTAATGGACACACAAGTTGAGGATTCACAAGCTGCATAGGTGAAGTTCGACATGGCTTAAATTTAAGTACTCACTGGAGTGGTTGTAGTTGAAGGGTAAGCAATGTTAACTTCTGGTTGTGGTCTTTATAACCAATGTTCTCTGTTGGTCCAAACTTGGGCATGATTGTCTCCTTGGACTATTAAATGGCTCCTTTTGGTCTTTTAAGGACAAAGAGGCTTCTATGTGGTCTTCTGGACTGTTAAATGGCTCCTTTTGATTTGACTTCCATGCACTGCTACTTTGTTTATAAACTAATAGTGTTTGCACTAAATATGCTTATTTTTTTGTGGGTAGCCTAGCCTAACTAAAGCCAAAACAAAATTGAGCCAGATCAACCATGGAGCCTTCGTAAACCACACATATTGTTGCATTACCTGATTCCTTATTTTGCTTGTAGATAACTTGTAATTAAGTGAAACCCTGGCCATATATAATTGAGTATGAAGATGTATGGGTATCATACATAACATATACATTACATGAACACATTGTTGGTGGGATGTTTCCAAAGGCTATGAAAAGGACTTGAATTAAATATGTATTGAAGCCATATGAGTGGCACAACCATAGCGTCTAAAGCCTAATTGCATTGTATCGACATTGTTTCTAATGGACCTTGGATTTGTGGGGATACCCTTATCTTGTTCTCTTCATGATTTAAAGGTTTTTCTAATGACCATATAACTTAGTTATATTTCCCTATGTGTGTGGAGTTCTATGAGAATAGGAAGGGAAGAATACCAAAAGTAAATGAAGAAGGAGAAATGTAGAAAGGAAATAGCAAGCCAAGCCTAATTTGGAAATGATTTGCATTGTTGGGTTACCCTAAAGGAAGAAGGGAAGGACGGGAAGGTGTTTTCTAATATTATATTATGGAAAAAGGAAGGATTAGAAAAATATTGAGGCTAAGAAGGAAGAAAAAACCAAGGGTACATAGCAATATAGGAAACCTTTTATGGGGACATTCATGGTAAGGAAGACTGGAAAAATCAAAAGAGGACATCGTAGGGGTTGGATAAATGAAG
>LPNX010928534.1:28825-74901 GCA_001517045.1 Pseudotsuga menziesii
CAAGCATGGGAATTGAATAAGGGAACTTATATGGTCTTTGGTTCAACAAATAACACCAAATCACAATTGGGAGGAAGCCCATGCAACTCTTCAAGAAAAACATTTGGAATTTCTTACAAGATGGGATACTGAGTCAAAACTATGCCACCGCAATATGCATCTAGTTTCCCTTCTTGGGACTTATTTTCAACTACAATAATGATACAAATTGCAAGGATACAACCATGTTTGTCCCTCTCAAGACTTTTTCCTTCCCTTCATCATCTAAGAAATGAAGTAACTTTCTTATGTAATCTAGCACAAATGAATGCACCTCCAACTAATCCATTCCTATGATTAAGTCCTAAGATCCCATTGTTTTCTAACACTGGGCTACTTGAGAGGGAAAGTAATTAGATCGACTCGTTAGATAGAAGTACATTTACCAGATTATATATTAAACCATAATAAAATTATTCAAAGATCCATTGTCATGGATTGTTTAGTGAGATACCTAGTACTATATTTATGAATTAGAAATATTACCAATATTCTATCCCAATTAGAGGTAATCGTCTTTATTATGGAGGCTGATTCAATTAGTCAATTAGTGAATAATTTATAGAGTTTAAGAAAATATTGGATAGGATTTATGTTGATAAAGAGTAGTGATCCTTTCTCATAATAATGCACACTCTGCAGCCTACAACCGTCCATATTATCTAGTTTCTTATCATCTCTCACCATTATCCACTATGACTATCGAGGATGAATCCCCCAACTGCTCTTTATTTTTATTTAAGATAAAGTTTTGTATTAGTTGTGAGGATCAATCCTCACCAATTAAAGAAAGTTTGGAACTTAGAGCCATAGATTCATGGTGAGGATGGTTGAATAATATGGTGGGAAAACTCTAAATGCTCAACACAAATCAAACTCACTCTAAATGGTTTCATAGCTCAATTATGTTGCTCATTTTTATATCTAGGTCTTGAGACTGATTCTCCACGTGTCCTTGAATGAATCTTTTATGCAAGTTAAAGCTCATCGTAAAATCCAATCCAAGGCTCAGATTGATCTTTATGTGAATTTAATCTTACATTTAGTTGTAATTTTTTTGTTACGAATGGGCATGTTTCCTTTATGAGTGAATGAAGAGCTAGTTTGGTTCTGGGTGAGTGGTTCGTTTGAAACTTGGTTCCTTTGTATGGCCTTCCAATGGCTAGGGGACACCGCTATAAATAAAAAAACAAAGGAAAAATTTCCCAAATGCACTTTGGGTTACTTCAGTGGGGTCGATGGGCTCAAACCTTCCATAACCATAGTCAACACTGGCCTCATGTTTCCTTTTCAAAATTACTTATTTCAAAGAGAAAATTAATCCATCACACTCAATTCCTTTTATACTTTCATATTTTTAGTATGACACGTGGACCATGCTTTACCCATTTTCATTCATGTCAAAGACTGGATATGTAGACTAGGTTATGCTATTGTATGCACTTGGGGGTTATTATTAGGACATGTAGATGGCCCTTTAGACTTTAATCCGATTATTCCCCTCAAGAAGAGTACGATCAATTTTCAATACCCATGTGGGCCTTCAAGTCCCTCAACTCACAAGATTTCTCAATGGACCACTTTCCAAGGGATCTACAACCTTCTTTGTCTCCCCTTAAAATATTGGGAAATGATTACCAAACATGATCTCATACAAAACTGCTAAGAAATATTCACACAAATGTATTACTATGCTTGGTTTTATATCAAAACTAGACATTTAACCATATTTTTCAATAACAAAAACCATATGATGTGGTATGTTCTAGAAATGATCATAGATAAAGACATGGCCATCTGCATTTATGAGACCTGTACAAGATGCCATTAAGGCAATTCTTTTCATTGGAGCATGCCACAATTTCTTTGTGTAGTAAAACATCAAGGAACTAACATACATAGATGTTCATCACTTGCTAATTCATGGAAATAATCTTTGTAACCAAAAATTTTAGGACTCCCCTCCATGATGCATTTTTGGGGACAATATCTTTCATGAAAAACATGTATTTTTAATGTGTTTTCTCTGCATTCTTTGTGTCACCCTGCTCTATTCCCATCTTCATTGCATAGAGCATCAAGTTGGACATCGAGGCCAACCTTGTATTATACTTCAAGCAGTCAAGGTGTATCATTGTACAACATACAACAACTTTTTCTAGAACTTAACTCAATGGGGTCATTGAGAAACATGGTGGCTCTAAATTGATTCCCTTGGCCTCGAGCAGGTGGTTTAAAAATTTATGTCAAATAAGTGTATACCATATACCATAAAAAAAATAAGGACCCACATTAGAGAGAGAGACGAGGTTGAGATGCATTGTGCACATTATACTTGGTTGTCATCTCACACGACACATGATTAGGAACTGGATTGGGTGTTGAGCCCAATGTGGTTCGGGTTTTGGAACTTAACTTGGACGGTATAACATGGGAGGTACTAAAGCGTGGTTGTCTTGTGAAATAATATAGAGATTGGATAAGAACTAGTTTAAGTAGGAAATATGTGGTGCCTGGTACCAATTGGGGGTTCCCATTGGAATGGAGGGCATTGTTGATTCATGGTAGGAAAACAACAATTTTTAAAATTTGTTCTTCGTTACTCAAACCTTATTTTTGATATTTCTGCGGGTTTGTAGACTCAGAAAGATCAATACAAATGTAATTGTTCCTTGAGAAATATGGACTCATATCTTGGTTGATTTATGGGTAGATCCATTGCAATAAATTCAACTCTTTAATACCGATTCCAAAAGTGTGGGTTTGTTAACCATGTCAAATAAGGCATCTTGATATAATTAGTTTTCCTCAAGGGTGGATATCCTTTTAAATTGAGACCTATATCATGATCCGTATATTGAGGTTGAACATGCCCATGGTTAGTTGCAATAATTTATAACTATTTAATAAGAGGATCCACCACTTGAACTTCTTCATTAAAAGGCAGAAACGAAGAAGTCGAGCAACATTCCACATTGCTTGTAGAATCGGGACGCTGCATAGTCATCATTTTCATCATCATCCTTGTCATCATCACCATATTAAATAAAGTCACATACATAAAACATTATTTCCATCATTAATCGTATTAAATAAATTCACATATATAAAATAACATTACCATCATCATCATCACTCCAAAATGACAATTTATATACCTAAATTCTAGTAATGAAAAATAAAAAATATTTGGCCTTCTAAAACACACATGTAAAAAGCACAATAAAAACACAAATACTAAAAATAACATTAAAATAAAAAATAATAAAAAATAAAACAAAATCATAAAAAAAAAACAAAAAATCATAAAAAAAACTCAAAATCAAAATGCACAACAAAGAACAAAACCTCAAAATGCACAACAAAGAGCAAAACCTCTGCCCAGTATGCAAGCCCGACTGCCATCCCTCCCCAACTGCTCTTCCTATGTTTATGAGTTCTACGGTATAGCTAATAATACTCTACCTTTATTTCTACATGCCCGACAACTACTCATACCTCCCTAATTAATTGTTCTATGGCATAGCTAAGAATACTCCTTCTAACTGAATCACTAGGACGAACGATGACAGAGAACATCTCATGCCCTAGCACCGACATGCTGACACAATACATAGAACTCACAATGAAAAAGAGTTGAGAACCCACGGTGATAGAGAGATGAAGTGTTGAAGAGGACCAATTTATTCAAATCTGGATTGAGCCTAATCAGGTAATCTTTATTGAGAATGCATGCCATGTATTTGAAGTAATGTCTAAAAAAATTGAATACTGCCTAAATAGTTTCTAGAGTTAATGAAGATTGCAAATTTTTCTAATGTAATTTCTCTCAGCACTATCCATACAATTGAGTGAACAATACTCAAAGCTTGGTCAAAATTTATCATGAATGCTGTCAGTCCCCAATCGTGAATACTATCAAGAATCGTGATTTGTGAATCATGAATAATGTTTTTGAGATCTCCCATACTGTGAACATTAATTGCGTCATGAGATTATTGCAGTCCCCAATCATGGATGTGATAATCAGATTGCAACACTTGAAGGGATTCCTCTATGGAGGCTTATTACCAACTCTTCAGAGTCCAAAACATGTCGAGCCTATAGGTGTTGTTGGTGCTATAAGTAGGAGCCTTTACAACAGAACGCTGGCTGCCATTTCTTCCATAGTTGTTCTTCAATTAGAAAGTTTGAAAAGGCATATATTTCAGGGCAGTAGCCATAAATCTCCAGGATGCAACGTCCAAACTTAGATTGCAAAATAGTTCAACAATCCTCGGCACAGATTAATACTCAAGATGCAACGATCCCTCTCAAAGAAGAAGCTAACTGCTGAAACAATGGGTAAATGCTAAACCTTGCTAAGAATCCTCCCAAGGATATCTGCGCTACCCTAATGAAGCATGAATATAGTGGGACGTTTTTACAAAATATTGTCTTAACTGATCCATACTCCACAATACACACTGATTTGACCACCCTACAAGGTTATCCCAAGGCTACAGCTCCTCTAGAAGGTGATCCAAGGGTGGCTCAAAGATTCAAAAGTCTAGGCACAGCAAATAAACCTCTTCAACAGGCATGCAAACTATTCAAATGCATCTCTAAGAGTATTCAAACAGACCACAAGAAGGAATGTTGATCAATGCTTTGTTGGCTGCTACCATATCAACCCTATAATTTCTGTTTAAAAGTGATATCCTGCAGTTTGTTTATTCAATCACCCTCCAACAACATCCTTACTTCCCAATGAGGTTTCAATCCATGAACTTCTTTTAGATCTAGACTGTTGCAAATCATTTTCAAGTCACATGTTAGCTGATGCTTAGACTGCTGCACATGAAATGATGCCTAAAGGATGCCCAGAATTGAAAATAAGGCTGCCTCTACACAGGAACATGATCAAATTTTCCAATGGAAAACAATAAATTTCACCCAGAACATAGCATAATTGCTTCTCAACTCACAGCATTAGCCCATAATTGGCTTTCTGCTCATTCTTTGCAGCTAAAACACGCTTAGAACTACTATTCAAATGCATAAGTTAGCCCACAATATGGATAGGACGCTGCTTTCTGCTGGTACACATGCCCAGAACTGCTGGTACTACTGATTGAGGTTTGTAATGCACCTAGAGGCTAGAACTACTCCCTAAATATTGTTTAGAGACTCAGAACAGTTCATATAATGTCCAGGTTTGGGATTTATGGCTGTTTTCATGCCCATATATGTTACTCTTGTGCTGCCTTTGCCAACAATCAGCCCAGAATTAGAAATGAATGTTGTTTTAGGGCTATTTAAGGCCACAAATAGACCCAAAATTTCCCATAGTGCTGTAAAAATGGTATAGAATTTGTCCCTCTACATACCTAGAAACCTTGAGAACAACCCAGAACTCCTCATGAAAACTGAAGGTAAACACCCTACGCAAACACGGGGGTAACACAACATAAATCTTGTCTTCTATTATTATTGTTGTTTGCTTCTATTTTTTATATTTTTCTAACATAACAATTGTCATCAACAAACTGTAACAGAAAACATCAACCATGAAATGAAACAGGGCATCATGACCAAGGAGTTCTAATATACAGTCAACAGTTCAAACTCAACTGTCATATAATGTTTACAAAATAGACCATATAAACAAATAATTCTAAAGTTATAGATTCTAGATTATAAACTGAAAAATACAAATAATTCTACCATCTATTAAGTGTTAAACTTTCGGGTTACTCTGAAACTGTTTACACCAAGTTTGGGATGCATCATGAAATTTGGAATACATGGAAGATTTTCATCCCCTGGATAGTATGAGAGGGATTGTAGCATGAAATATGGTCCATGATGGATATGCACACTTGTAATATCTTGCTCAAAGGATTCCAACCTTAGATGATCATCGGCTTAATGTTATTCCCTAGGGCATTTGAGATCTCTTGCTTGGATGGTGGGCCTACTGCATGATGGCCACATGGAGGATTCTCTTAGCGGGAGAATGCCCTATAGGATACGAGGAACATTGTGCATTGTGGAGTACTACAATCCCTAGATAGCATGTGGCAGGTTGGTTTTTTGTTCAAAAGATTTGAAATGGCTTAGGGATGCCTAGGGCTTCGACTTTATTCTTGCAAGGGGTAGCTGCCCCAATGGAACGCTTGGCTTTGGAGGATGAATGGAATCATAAAGGCTCAAGATGGAGTGGTGTGTCTTGCCTTGCATAGCTATATCACCTTGGGTGGTGCACGACGTCATCATTGGAGCTTGACACTAGTACTTAGGAGTTGAGCACTTCGCTTGAGTGTGGGTTACTTATGTTTAGTAGGCTTGCTTGTAAGGATTAAGTTGACCTATGCTATATTGTTGTCCTTCCTTTCCTCTCATATAAACAGAGAAAGGAGAGAGTATTTCCAAACATCACAACACATCACAAATTCATTTTTATCTCTTCTTTGGGGTGCTCTCTTAGTGATGTGCTAAGGTTCACGAGGAAACCCTAGTGGAGCATAAGAGGAGAAGATGGATGATTCTTTCTTGAATTCTTCTTTGTACATTTGATCTCTCTCTCTTGGGCATTGGGGCTTCTTGGTCTTGGATCATCTTGGATTCTAGGATTAGGGTTTCATCCTTTTGAGTCTAGAGATTAGGGTTTGATGTATTTGGGGAAGAAAAGGAGGAGGGTGTCTTTCCTTGGAGATGTTGATGTTTGTATCTCAGACAGGTATTTCCATGATTTTGTGTCTTACTTATGGAAATCATCATTAATACCTCTTTGGAACCTAGCAAATTCACTTATTTAAAGTCTATTACAGTGAATGCCTTTTTAGATGATTGAGGCTAATTTAGAGAAATGCCCAAGTTTTTGGCATTAAAGATTTAAATTATTTAAATGAATCTCAATCATTTATCTCAAATGAGTGAGATTTAATCTCAGTAACTGGAGTTAGGGTTTTGGTTCATCTCAATAGTATCAAAGGCAGCTGAGGAGAGAGAGGAAGATACACCATCACAAGAGTGAAACTCAAGCATTGAGTTGGAGAGAGAAAGAAAATGTACTTCCAATTTTTGCTAAGAGAAAAACAACATTTCAAAATACATTTGTAGGGGGGGCGTACCAGTCAAGCAGAGCCATCACTTGTGTGTAGGGGTAGACATACAGGATTCCATAGAATGGTACAAATCCATACTGCACAGTCCATGCCATTGTATAGATCAACTGTATAGGGATTCAATGCAGTCATTTGGATCTGTACAAGTCATCACTCATATAGTCATATAGATTGGCCATGTGCACAGTTCCGTACAATCGTACGGACCAAACAATGGCCGCACAAGGCCATACAAGGGAACAGATTCAACAGCTTGTTTGTAGAGGGTTTTTCGGGGTGATTTTTTTTTTGTAAGTAATATGGGACCCTTCTATTACTAGATCAAAACTAAATATATTTACATATCTTCCTCCTTAAAACATGGATTCAGGCATCGGTCTGGTATCCAAAAAATAAAAACAAAAATGATAGCCCATAAAGAAAGACAGAGGAGCATGAGAGCAGCCCAGCCCTTCAGCGTGGGTGCTCGATCTTGGAAACAGACAAGTGAATCTTATCCATAACAAAACATAGACCTACTAAGCATAAGGAACCAAGCAAATATTTAACCCAAAACAAACCACAAAGAGCATCTAACCGTCCCGCGATGAGGAAAGGATTAGCGTCTACGAGAGGACTCAACTTCATCTGGGGCATTTATGATGCCTTGCCCACTCCCTTGGTTAGCATTTGAATGGATTGATTCCTCCATGTCCTCATATTCATCTTGTGGGATGTGCTGAAAGGGTGGAGCCGAGAGTCAAGCCATGCGTAATGTTCTGAAAATCATTGCTAGTTGGGCTCAGGGTTCTAATACCCCCTTTCTTCTCCTGTAGGTTGTGAATGAGATTGAAGTCGCCGCCTATTATCCAGTGTCTTCACTTGACAACGTTACTCATGTTCTGTAGTGACCTGAGAAATAGATTCTTAGAAGCTAGTTTGAAGGGCCCATACACATTAGTAAGGAAGCCTTTGGAGTTGGTTCCTAAAATATGGAATTCGACGGAGATTGAAAATTTTGTAGCCATGAAATTAGTAAGACGTAGGCTTGAAGGGTTCCATATGATTCCTATACCTCCTTTTGTGCCTGAGGAATCAATGGCGGAGGCTTCATAGTTCTTCCAGATATTGCTTGCTATGGATTTGAAACTCTCCTCTGAGCATTTTGTTTCTTGAATAAAAATCACTAAGGGTTTCTCTTCCCTTATTTTCTTCTTCAATAATCTTTTCTTGCTAGGTGTGCTGCACCCTCTGATGTTCCAAGATAAAAGCTTCATTGGGAGGGTTTGCTGGATATGGAAAAGGTTGACTTGATGGTCGAAAAATGCCCTGACGCCACAAGTTCTTCCCCAATGTCCTTGATGCATTGCTGGTTACTTCTTCTTCCACATTTTTCATTGCCTGTCTTCTGGATAGTCTCATGGATTTTGGCACTTGGGTTATCTAAGAAAACTACTAGAGATTTATCTCTTTTCCTGGTATTTATGATTGCTTCCTTGAGTAGAACAACCTGTTGTGCTGGTATGATCCCTTTGATTGGATCTTAGATAGCTTTCTCAAGTTTTTCTAGGTTTAGGTCTCCTAGATCCATTTCCTCTGTGTCTTCTTCTTCTACCTACATATTGGTTTGTTTCTCTATTGTCGCATCCTGGAAGGTTTCCAGGCTTTCCTTGCAATCCTTAGGGTCGTCTTTGGATGTTTCTGGGCTTTCCCTATCCGGATTTTTCTGAGTGCTTTCTTTTTGTAGAATCTCGAAGCCCTTAGCTCCTAAGTGTAGATGGAAGTGCTCCAAAGGCTTCCATGTTACATTAATCCACCAGAGCAAAGCTTTCTCCAATGGCCAAATGCCCACAAAATTTTCGATAAGGGCATGGTGTCTCATGACCTAGGATCATTTTCAACTTTCCCACTCATGCCCTGATACACTTGTTTTTCATTAGGAATGTCCATAAGATTCAACATAGGAGATTGAAAAAGGAAGATTAGGATTTAGGTTACAAGCCCAGTTATCAAGGTGATAATGGAACCAAAGGTTGGCATAAACGACCACATGATGCCAAACTTGCACCTTCCATGATTATTTCTATCACCAAATATATACCGTCCACCTTCATAGTTCTGTTTGTCCATGTCTATGAACTATCCTTAGTTTCCAAATTGGCTTTGTAACCAATACTAAATGCTTTGCAACATTTCCACACTTCTAAATGTTACTTATGGGTACATAATATGGCTAGAGAATTCACATCCCCGTTCTCCCTATAATCTAATAGCTCTTCCTCAAGGTCCATTTCTATTGTATGACCGAAAATTTAGGATAAACAATGAGAGTTGTGAAAACCCTAGAAACCATAGTCCCCTCCAAAAACAAAACTATATTCAATTTCCCCTCCCTCCCACCCAAATTAACTACCTACACCTCCATCAATATAGTACATTCATTTTCCATTAAGAAGTAGCAGCCAAGTAGAGTACTGTATACTGCAATTATTTAGGGTTACAACACCATAGCGCCTTAGTTATACTTCAATGATCGCTAATTGTATGCCTCTCTTAATGAGGTGTTTTGGGCAGAGGTTGTGTGTTATATGATCTAAAAAGGCTTACACATAGCCTTCACTCATTTAAGTTTCAACTCAATGCCTCATGTGCATGTTTTTGAAACAATCTAATATTTCATATAACAAGATTATATAATTGCTTATTACAATCTAATAAAAAGTAATAGATGAGAGTGCTCACCCACTATATGACACCTCATATTAGCACCAATACCCTATTTCTAACCATTATGGCACATAATCATTCTTAATAACCTTAGCCATGATTCTTCCTACTAATGCCACTCATAACCATCCTCCAAGTCTTTCTCAAAACCAATATCATGACCTAGGATCATTTTCAACTTTCCCACTCATGCCCTGGTACACTTGTTTTTCATTGGGAATGTCCATAAGATTCAACATAGGATATTGAACAAGGAAGGTTAGGATTTAGGTTATAAGCCTAGTTATCAAGGTGATGATGGAATCAAAGGTTGGCATAAATTACCACATGATGCCAAACTTTCACCTTCCATGATTATTTCTATCACCAAATATTGACCGTCCACTTTCATAGTTCTGTTTGTCCCTGTCTAAGAACTATCCTTATAAAATCTAAAGCATATGGATATGCTTCATCTATTGATATGCAGCGAGACTAAGGCCAAATCAGCATGTATTTGTAATCATATTTATTTAGCCTAAAGCTACAAGTCCTAATCCCCCTGAAGCTACAAGCCCTAATCCCTAATGGCATTCTCAAACATACACTTTTGGAATCGAAAATTGCACTTTAGAAGGACTATTTTTGGGCTTTAAAAAGGATAATTTGAGAAAATTTTAGTCCATATTATGTTAGATTTTTCCATATTTAATGAAATGGAGGTTATATCATGAAATTTCATAACAAACTGGAAACATAGGAACAATAATCACACATGACCCATGAATGGGATGAAAGGTTTCCTCAAGGGGATTTCATTAAATCAACAAGGAAATTACATTGGAGAATGAGATATATGGAGATACAAGAAGAATATACAAAATTACAATAGAGATTACATAATACTATAGAAAAAAGTTTGAATCTATCTAGCCCAAACACACCAAAAGAGTCATAAGCTCTGTCTTCTAATGTCTCTGTGATCAAACAAAAATTGGAAGGAGTTACACTCTGCTTCCAAAATATGTGATCCATTTATTGTGATAATTTTGTCCTTCTTATAGTGCTCCTACATTTAACTGTTACAACTATATCTTATTGACTTCTTACTATCCATTTATTCTACCAACAAATAAACCAACCAAACCTAAATCTCTTATGTTTATGTTAAACTATTGTAGTTCCTACTGATATGTCCTCCACCATAAGTGCTAAGCTAGCAACTAAATTGGTTGTTGAGATAGATACTAAGGCAGTCGTTGAACTAGAATTTATGGAAGCTATGATGATGAATCCCATGAATCTCCTTAAGGTATAACCAATAGATCCTACTGAGTAGATGTTAAGGCACTGAACTTGGAAATATTCTTCCAATTATTTCCCACTGGGTACTCAGACATCTTCATCTCCCAAATTCACATATCTAGGTTTTTGTTGCGACTGTAAGAGGACGACAACAAATTTCTGAAAATGGAGCAAATATTAGAAAGTAGCCCAAAATCATCAAGCAATTTATTTAAGATAACCTGGCCTCTGATACCACCTTCTATACCTTCAAATTGTAGGTCATCATTTACACGATAGGTAATTATAGACTCACAATGTTGTCTAGGATAGAGTTTTCCATTTCCATCCCAAGGAGATGTAAGGCCTCAATTAAGGAATTCATTGAAGATGGCTTAAGAGAAATAACATCCTTGGCTAGCTAAATGGATTTATTGTACAATATTTGCACCAAATTATTCTTTGTGATCAATTTTGTCTTTCATGTTGATTTTGGTTATGTGTGTTATTTCCATTGCCTCCAGTTCTTCACCAGTATTGAAGTTTAGAATATCCATGACTAATATGGAGATTTATGTCTTATTCTCTAACTCTATGAAGGTCCTTTCGGCATCCTATATTGTAGTGCCTACCAAGTTCCATTCATATTGGGTAATAATGAAATGTAGTTTTGGGTTAGTATTGCTTCTATCAGATCCTAGGCTAAGTGTTTTTCCTTTTAGGGGAGACTTCCATGAATGCCTCTTAGTGAGGTGACCAACCTATTTCTACAACTTAGCCCTGTGGTCTTTTAAATTAGTGATCATTGCATCCCTCTTTTCTATCATTTTCTTTAAAATGTACACTTCTTCCTCTCGATTTCGGAGGTCCTCCTTGATTTTGCACAACTCATATTCCTTAATGTTCATGTTGGCTAGAGTGTCATTTGGGTTAGTTGTTGAAAATGCAAGCAATGTAGCACTGTTAGCACAAACCAAGTTGTAATTTTCTTTTTTTAAGCCATTGATCTCTTTCTCTAGCTTCTCTATTTTTACTTTGCATTCTTGGGAAATATTAACCATATAATATTTTCTTCCTAAACTTCCAACAACTCTGCTTTTTGGATATGTTCAATAGTAGGGACTTTTAGCTTATTATTGATAATTTGAACCTTTTTTTTCTTTCTTTCAATAAATTATGTCTAAGGGTGGCATCTAGTAGTATTATTCCCATTTCCACTACCTTTTTCTCCAACTCTATGATTTGAAGTTGTTTGGAATTATTTGCCACTTTTTCATTTCTTAGTAGCCTCTCTAGTATGTTAACTATGCCTTGCATCTTGTTCGCATTCATTGTATACTTTAGCATGTATATAGAAACTATCTCTCTTGTATATAGATTCCATTCAATATTATATGTAGGGATGAAGGGATACATATTATAAGTGAAATGATTGTCCTTGTACCTATCTAGAGTTGGGATTACACCTAAAGTGGTTGGATCTAGATCAACCATATTAAAGGTCCCTTGCTTCAAATTCATTGTTGATAATAACCTAAGATGTCCTATTAAAGATATTTAAAATAAAAATCCACCTGCTAACTTTATGATTGAAAGCATCATGAGATTTCCAAATTTTCTGATACCTCAGCCATTGAATGACCAGATCTCCAAGCCTCCATGTTTTACTTAAGCAGGTGGCAATGTCAATGAGATCATAAATATCCCCTGTCTCATAGATATAAACAGGCTTTTAACAACTCCATATCCAATTCCTACATATTGGGTTTTCATGATGGATCTCTATTCCATATGGACAATTTTCTAGAATCATGTGCTTGAGACCCTCTAAAACAGCCTTGTCTTTTAGTAGAAATGTTGATGAACACCACTCTTGATTACATGTTGGTTATATTGTTAGCAACACTAGATGAAAAAATTATATTTACCTTATCTGGAAGAATGACTTGTACAATATAGAAGAATGTGCCTTTTGTTATCAGAGGCATTGCTTTTTTTCATGCTATCATTCCTCAGTCCACCACTCAAAAACACTTCTCTTAAAGCAAATTTTTCACATGTTTCTAAGGTTTCCTACATGTGTTTTAAGAGAAATAGTTATGTTTTAAGAGAAATAGTTATGTTTTCTAGGACGAAGCAACTGGGTTTCTTGATATCGAAAAATAAGCACATGAATGCCAATGGAAAAAATTGTGCATTAACATATAATCTATTTTCATTGCTTGAAAGCTATCATTATATATATTTCATATGTGGCATACTTTCGTTTCATTGCCTAGAACTTATACTCTTGTTGTTTGTGCAGGTTCTAGAGACTGCTGATACACTAGGAGAAGTGACAGAAAGTGTTGATTACTATTTTGATGGGTGTACAATCTTAGCAGGCAACTTATTTTGCAGGTAAGAACAGTCTGTGATGAATTTTTATGGTTTTTCTATCTCTCAAGGTTGATCCAAATAATGGTTGTTATAACTCATGAGTCACAACTAAGGATCTAAGGTTTCTCTTTCTCCTTTCTTAGTGGATGTTGGTAAGATATTTTAATTTTCTTATTTGATGTTGTTATTATGCACCTTAAGCAAGGAAAGTTAGGGATTTACTTGCATCTTGTCACTTGTCTTGCTTTGATCCACCTGGAGACAATGTTCCCATGCTTGATCAAGAGTGCTATTATGTTTGGACTTAGGCACCATGGATAAGAATCAAGATTGGTAGAATTAAGATTGGCAGAATTAAATGATTGGCATACTCTAATAAATGTATGACAGAATTAGATGATTAGCATGCCCTTATAAATGTATGGCATAATCTAGCAGATTGATTAAAAATCTTAAAACCAAACCTTTCATAGTCTAGCAGATTCATAAAAATATAATAAAATATGGAAGTATGATATAGAAAAGAATATCAGAAGCATATACTTGGACTGTTAACATACCTCCTTCACACAACAACAATGCAACCTCCTTGAGTCCTTCACATGGCAAAAACACAGCCAATAAAACACTACAATGTGAACTCAGCCTCTTTAACAGATTGACAAACACACTTGTGAATAAAAATGCTCCCCACAGTCTCGTTTACAATGAATAAGACAGTGAAATGGGAGAGTGTTTATATTAAACATTGAATTTAAGGTTTTTGCTTCCATTTTTGCCTTTTAAAATCTGTTTTAACCGCCACATTTCCACGCTGGGTTCCACTTTTGTGTTATGGATTGGGATTGTTATTATCAGGGAGAGATTTGCGTGTTTGGCCAAGCTTCCAAGTCCCAAATATCTAGACAAGTCTGAGCCGAGTACTCTTCTCAGTGGAGACTCATGTAGAACAGGAGGGATTCGGGAGTCTACCACGAGTCAAAAATCACTGGTTGATGTTTATAGAGACCAAGAATACATTAATGTAACTTCAGCTTGCAGTCATCTGGGACATGTGTTACATATGCATGATCAACACTTAGTCAAAAAGTACATTTAAGACACTTGACCAATATTTGTATAGGATAGGGGGAGGACAGAGCATGTCGACCTTGGGACTTGTAGCAATCTGCTTTGAGATTGACAAAGTTGTTTTCCTTGAAGGAACACAACCAAAAGGGTAAATTCCTTTTGTTCTCTTTGTTAGATGCTAACCTGGTAGTTTTCAATGTTGATTTACAAATTCTCACCAGTACAATAGGTATTTTATACTTTGACAGGAGACTAAGAACACACTGTGTGGAATATTATGAAACATAAACTTACAGTTAGACAATGCATCCATTACTCAAAAGGCATACACACCATCCCATGAAAGAAAATACTATATCCTTATGCCAGAAAAAATATTCAAGAAAATGAGTTGATTTAAGATGGAGGTATGGAGGCAGCGAGGATACTAATGCATCAACTTGGGTATTTGCATCTAATTATGCTTCTAGGTCCAATTAGAGATGCTCTCCAATAGATGAGGTTAAGTATGTTTTTGATCAAGAAAGTAGTTCTGTTTCAACTTTTAGTGCTCTTTGGAAAGATGAGGTAGCCAAGGGTGCCCGGTTAAGCAAGCATGCCAAAAAGTTGGATCATATTGTATACTCTAATTTTATTACTTCTCTAATAAGCTTCAGGAAGCGGTTAGGATGGGCATTGTAAATACCCTTCCACTTTGTTACTGTTCAAACTTCAAACTAGCAGGCTAGATGTGTAGCATCAAGAGTGCCCTTATGCTAGTAAATGGCAATCATAGGATAGGCTTGGACTACTATCACCTTTGTCCAAGCTCTCAACTTCTTTGGGATCCTATTCTGTTTCAAGGGGAAATCCCTTTAATGCACCTGCCAACGCAATTTATAACACCACTACCTCCAATAACCTTAAGACAAGATCAGTGCCTTCAATGGAGTCAAACAGAAAATGAGGAAGATACACTAGAGAGGTTTTATCAGTCAAGTATTTGTTCAATATGGATATTATAGCATAATCAGCCCACTAATACAATTGTTTAACATATGATCTATATGAAATGCAAGCCTGTAGTAAGTACAATCATCAATTCTCTATCAAACATCAATATTAGATAAGAATGCTTGTAATTGCAAGATGCCAACGATTTATCAAGATATAACAGCCATAGAATTCAATCCAAGGAAAGACATTAATCATGACAGTTGATTAGCAGCCTTTAACTTTCACTCAGATTAACAATGGTAGTCAATAGGTTACCTCTATCTACACTTTAGCAATATGTGATATGGTTTATCACTCAACAATAGTATCCATTCAATTGTAAGGTAAGTAAACTATTATTACCAGTAACAAATATGTCATTTGTATCAACAATTAGTAGCCAAGAAAAGGAGATATCAACACTCACCTGTTGCACTTGAACACCTTAAGACAAACGTACATATATTCTGGTGGTATAATTACACCCTTTTATTAATAAAATTCAATGTTCATGAGTATAGATATCAGCCACAATGTTATTCAAACTTCAGCTGCAAATTGGTAATAGTTGACAGTGCAAACTTGATTTAGTATCTCATGATAAAGGTCTAGAAGAAAAGCCTCAGAACTGTTCCACTCATACTGCTTTAAGGAGAATAAAGGGTCTAAAAAATCAGCCAATAAACCTAAGTCAAGTATTTGTTCAATATGGATATTATAGCATAATCAACCAACTAATACAATTGTTTAGCATATGATCTATATGAAATGCAAGCCTGCAATAAGTACAATCATCAATTCTCTGTTAAACATCAATATTAGATAAGAATGCTTGTAATTGCAAGATGCCAATGATTTATCAAGAAATAACAGCCATAGGATTCAATCCAAGGAAAGACATTAATCATGACAGTTGATTAGCAGCCTGTAACTTTCACTCAGATTAACAGTGGCAGTCAATAGGTTACCTCTATCTACACTTTAGCAATATGTGATATGGTTTATCACTCAACAATAGTATCCATTCAATTGTAAGGTAAGTAAGCTATTATTACCAGTAACAAATATGTCATTTGTATCAACAATTACTAGCCAAGAAAAGGAGATATCAGCATTGACCTGTTGCACTTGAACACCTTAAGACAAACGTACATATATTCTAGTGGTATAATTACACCCTTTTATTAATAAAATTCACTGTTCATGAGTATATATATCATCCACAATGTTATTCAAACTTCAGCTGCAAATTGGTAATAGTTGACAGTGCAAACTTGATTTAGTATCTCATGATAAAGATCTAGAAGAAAAGCCTCAGATTTGTTCCACTCATACTGCTTTAAGGAGAATAAAGGGTCTGAAAAATCAGCCAACAAACCTAAGTCTTTAGTTGATAGCCATCCTTATTTCCATATTGAAGTGGTAATAGGGTTCCCAAACTGATTCAACGTGAATTTACCAATACCTTGAAAGCACTAAATTAACTCTTCTGGAACAAAAACAACATTATTACTGGCCATTGTAGCACCTACCCCTATCCTTACATGTGATCCATTTCCAATCTTCTGGGCCATAAATCTCCCAATTAGAGGAAATGTTAGTGTCAGATATTTTCAATGGTTTGACATTACGAGGAAGAGCCTCTTATACCTGTTGTAGAACTGATTCCAAATTTGCAAGTTGAGTTGTAAAACAGTCCAACAATAACTAGGAAGTTCAAATCCTGTCATAAAGGTAATTTGATGGGGACCATCAACCTTCCAAATGAATGAGTTGTTATCCATGTACATATTAGAGCCATGTTGGCATTGATACCACATAGGCAAGAGTTACACAAGGCAGTTTTAGGAAGTTTTTTCTAAGCTTTAGCTTTTCTTGTTTTTGTGCTCTTAGTTCACTTGGGACAAAAAGAAAGAGCAAGTGAGGAAAACACAGAAAAGAAAGAAGCAAGGAATCAATCACAGTAGGATGCAGACCTGGAACGAGACTAGAATTAGTCACTAATGCCAATGCACAAGGCAGAGTGTAATGATATGTAATTGTGCTTTGTACAGTCATTCTGTCATGGAATAATTTTTCTTCCTTGGATGTTTTCTCTGTTGTATAATGAATCTTTAATCTTGTTGCTAGTCTACTTTCATTCTTTCTAAATACCCTACTCTATTGTTGCTTTTGCAAGCATAAATCAGGACATATCTAAAGCAAGTTGTGCCTTGTTTCTAGGCATCTTCATTACAATAATATGTATTGGTAGGTGTTTCAAGGAATCCTTTAGCAGTTTTGATTTCTTTGAAATAAATTTGTTTACATAAAGTGGAGAATGTTCCTCACACAAAGACTCCTATTTCCATGTTGTTGGTACCAAGTCGATGACTTATAATCCTATTTAGTTTGATGTGGAATCTAGAACTCATTTAGATGTTTCTTCACATGAAACTATTCTACCCCTGCAAATGGGCCAAAGGTGGTGATTCCAGTCATTACTAAATTTGACATGGATCACATAGCTATGACAATAGCTTCTCTTACATGTCACGTAGCTAAGAGACAAATAGGAAACACCATAAAAACAAAGACAATCTATAAGCCTTTGACTGTCGGCTTTAAATTTCTTCAAGTCTGCAACATACCTCTGTTATGAAGTCAATAGACAGAGTGTGATTGGTTGCTGCAATCCTTAGCTTGCTGTTCAAATTTTCAGTTATCTTACTAATTCTAGATTTATCATTCTTTCTCTTTTGAGAGGTTTTTAGTTTTAAGCTACTTAAGGTTTGTGAGAGTGCAGATCTATGTTACCCTTTGAACTTCAAACCAAAAGTCTGCATACCTTTGCAAAAAAAATTTAATAGTCCAATTCAGTACAAGCAATTTTCCGTGGATAGGGTTCAAGATAAAAAAGTAGAATTCGTTCCTTTGTAACAATGAACCAATAAAATTCATAGATAAATTCTGCAAAAAATGTACTTCATTAGCTAAGGAAACGATGAAGTTAATGACCGTACTTGTTCGAAGGTTACAAATTTTCCCAAGATTAGTCAAGGACTATAAGCTAATTCAAGCCTATTTGTCATTTGACCAAATCTGGAAGTTTTCCACCAATCAGGCATTGAACCATAACAAAATTATTAAAAAGACCTAAACCATGTTGTAACTTCAATATACTGATGCCTAACAGGCATCAGTCTTATTACCCCAAACACACAGATTGTAACCGACATATTGTAAATCACACAATATACAGTTGATGTTCACTGCAGTATTTGAATGTGCCACTCTCAGTTTTCCATAAATCCTAAAAAGCAGTAGTCAATAATCACTGCAGCCAGATTGTAGACCCTTGCCCCTAACATAAAGTAGAGTTATCCTACGAGGAGAGATTAAAAAAATGAAACTGTCATTATCATGATACCTATCGCCATGCGCCTAGAAGCACCATTACAATTTAAATCTTTGAGAAACTATCTTGTAATAAATTTAAAAATCATTGGATTTACTCTTTAATTCCCTTATCAACAAATCATTGCCATACCATGATTCTTTAATTCCCTTATCAACAAATCAATGCCATACCATGATTCCTAAGATGTGACAAATCACTACCATTACCATGAAAACTACCATATTTGATTATTGCCCATCCTTGTATATCAGCTAGGGAAATCATAGCTCTACTTTTCATGGCATAAAAGTAGCATAAATCCATCTTAAGTAGTGACCTATTTAGCTAAGAGGGGTCCAATCCAAATACTGATGGTGCGAAGCTCGCAGTGCAGTCTTTTTAGACCTCTCAGCTTAAAAGATCGAAGGTTAGGATTGCTTATGCTTCTGTGAGGGGATCTACTTTTATGTGTGTGAGGGGGAGCTATTTTGTTCCATGCCAGGGGCAGAAATAGAAGTTAAAATAATATTTTCATTTGGAACAACTGTTTCTGGGCTTGGCATGTTCATTGGAAAATTCTTAACTGCAGCATCAGACTTCTTTGTAGCTAACAGTTCAGTCACAGTAGTGAATTGTGAACCAAATATGTCTCCGCTGGCAGCCACTAAAACAACTAAAGGAGTTGAACCATAAATTCTCTCAGTAGCAGATGATGTTGAACAAGAAGATTTCATTTGCAGAGCCTCCAATGAAATGAGGCTAGTTTCTTCAGCCCGAGTGAAAGGTTTGATAGATCCAATGTTCCACCAGACTGTGCCATAGTTTCCAAATTTTGACTTGAAGATGTATGCACAAGATCAGACCTCATAGAAGTAGCATTTGATGATGATACAACTTCCACTAAAACTGACGTGTTTGGCTGCTAACGTAAATTAATTGAGTGGCCATATGATCCTGCTGGTATTGCTGAGTTGGAATTTAGTTTGTGAGGACTGTTGAAATCCAAAACAAAGATTCTACAGGAGCCAAAACAAATGTTGAAATGAATACAACACCCTATTATGGATATTCTGGAAACCACAACATACATAAATCCTAGTTGCAGGCCACGTCTTTTATTTTTCATGTCTCTTTCTTTCCAACTTAGGCTACAAGGTACTGAAAAATATTATTTGAATTTAGGACATTATTGTTATGTAATTTATATGAGTCAGTTAGGTTCCTTTCAAGGGGTTCAATTGTGTTTCATTTAATTATAGAGGTAGAAAGCTAAGATGATTGGTCGGCTCCAGCAAGATACAATTTTATTCGAAATGCATAAAAAGCTATGAAACATGACACAGCCATATAGGCCTCCGTGTCCGTTTCCAAAGGGTCGGGCATGTGACATGATATGACAAATGTTGAACATGAGTTTTAATGTGTCCTAAAATGCATGACATGTTTTGGGCACGTGTCCGGATAGAAAACGAAAGATAAGGAGAATACCAATTCTAAGGCAATGGCAGGAACACCTACGGCAAGCAAGATAATGACCATACAATCAAAATCGGTCTTAAAAATAATGACCTGCTACCATTACTATTTCATTTGCAGAGCCTCCAATGAAATGAGGCGAGTTTCTTTAGCCCGAGTGAAAGGTTTGATAGATCCAATGTTCCACCAGACCGTGCCATGGTTGGAAAATTTTGACCTGAAGATGTATGCAGAAGATCAGACCTCACAGAAGTAGCATTTTATGATGATACACCTGCCACTAAAACTAACGTGTTTGGCTGCTGATGTAAATTAATTGAGTGGCCATAAGATCCTGCTGGTATTGCTGAGTTGGAATTTAGTTTGTGAGGACTGTTGAAATCCAAAACAAAGATTCTACAGGAGCCAAAAAAAATGTCCTAATGAATACAACACCCTATTATGGATATTCTGGAAACCACAACATACATAAATCCTAGTTGCAGGTCACGTCTTTTAATTTTCATGTCTCTTTCTTTACAACTTAGGCTACAAGGTACTGAAAAAGATTATTTGAATTTAGGACATTATTGTTAAGTAATTTATATGAGTTAGTTAGGTTCCTTTCAAGGGCTTCAATTGTGTTTCATTTAATTGTAGAGGTAGAAAGCTAAGATGATTGGTTGGCTCCATCAAGATACAATTTTATTCGAAATGCATAAAAAGCTATGAAACATGAAAAAACCATATAGGCCTCTGTGTTCGAGTCCAACGGGTCAGGCATGTGACATGACCGAACAAATGTCGGACATGAGTTTTAATGTGTCCTAAAATGCATGACATGTTTTGGGCACGTGCCAAGATAGAAAATGAATGATAACGAGAATACCACTTCTAAGGCACTGGCATGCACACCTCCAACAAGCAAGATAATGACCATACAATCAAAATCAGTCTTAAAAATAATGACCTGCTACCATTACGAATTCATTTGCAGAGCCTCCAATGAAATGAGGCTAGTTTCTTCAGCCTGAGTGAAAGGTTTGATAGATCCAATGTTCCACTAGACTGTGCCATAGTTGGAAAATTTTGACCTGAAGATGTATGCACAAGATGAAACCTCACAGAAGTAGCATTTGATGATGATACACCTGCCACTAAAACTGATGTGTTTGGCTGCTGATGTAAATTAATTGAGTGGCCATATGATCCTGGTGGTATTGCTGAGTTGGAATTTAGTTTGTGAGGACTGTTGAAATCCAAAACAAAGATTCTATAGGATCCAAAACAAATGTCCAAATGAATACAACACCCTATTATGGATATTCTGGAAACCACAACATACATAAATTTTAGTTGCAGGTCACGTCTTTTCTTTTTCATGTCTCTTTCTTTCCAACTCAGGCTACAAGGTACTGAAAAAGATTATTTGAATTTAGGACATTATTGTTAAGTAATTTATATGAGTCAGTTAGGTTCCTTTCAAGGGGTTCAATTGTGTTTCATTTAATTCTAGAGGTAGAAAGCTAAGATGATTGGTCAGCTCCAACAAGATACAACTTTATTCGAAATGCATAAAAAGCTATGAAACATCACACAACCATATAGGGCTCCGTGTTTGTGTCCAACGAGTTGGGAATGTGACATGACCTGACAAATGTCAGACATGAGTTTTAATGTGTCCTAAAATGCATGACATGTTTTGGGCACGTGTCAGGATAGAAAATGAAAAATAAGGAGAATACCACTTCTAAGGCACTGGAAGGCAGACCTCCAACAAGCAAGATAATGACCATACAATCAAAATCGGTCTTAAAAATAATGAACTTCTACCATTACTATTTCATTTGCACAGCCTCCAATGAAATGAGGCTAGTTTCTTCAGCCTGAGTGAAAGGTTTGATAGATCCAATGTTCCACCAGACTGTGCCATAGTTGGCAAATTTTGACCTGAAGATGTATGCACAAGATCAGACCTCACAGAAGTAGCATTTGATGATGATACAACTGCCACTAAAAATGACGTGTTTGGCTGCTGATGTAAATTAATTGAGTGGCCATATGATCCTACTGGTATTGCTGAGTTGGAATTTTGTTTGTGAGGACTGTTGAAAGCCAAAACAAGAATCTACAGGAGCCAAAACAAATGTCCAAATGAATAAACACCCTATTATGGATATTCTGGAAACCTCAATATACATAAATCCTAGTTGCAGGTCATGTCTTTTATTTTTCATGTCTCTTTCTTTCCAAGTCAGGCTACAAGGTACTGAAAAATATTATTTGAATTTAGGACATTATTGTTAGGTAATTTATATGAGTCAGTTAGGTTCCTTTCAAGGGGTTCAATTGTGTTTCATTTAATTGTAGAGGTAGAAAGCTAAGATGATTGGTCTGCTCCAGCAAGATACAATTTTATTCAAAATGCATAAAAAGCTATGAAACATGACATAGCCATATAGGCCTCTCTGTCTGTTTCCAACGGGTCGGGCATGTGCAATGACATGACAAATGTCGGACATGAGTTTTAATGTGTCCTAAAATGCATGACATGTTTTGGGCACGTGTCAAGATAGAAAATGAAAGATAAGGAGAATACCACTTCTAAGGCACTAGCAGGCACACCTCTTACAAGCAAGATAATGACCATACAAAAAAAATCGGTCTTAAAAATAATGACTTGCTACCATTACTATTTCATTTCCAGAGCCTCCAATGAAATGAGGGTAGTTTCTTCAGCCTGAGTGAAAGTTTTGATAGAACCAATGTTCCACCAGACTGTGCCATAGTTGGAAAATTTTGACCTGAAGATGTTTGCACAAGATTAGACTTCAGAGAAGTAGCATTTGATGATGATACACCTGCCACTAAAACTGACGTGTTTGGCTGCTGATGTAAATTAATTGAGTGGCCATATGATCTTGCTGGTATTGCTGAGTTCGAATTTAGTTTGTGAGGACAGTTGAGGGCAAAAAAAATATTCTACAAGAGCCAAAACAAATGTCCAAATGAATACGACACCCTATTAAGGATATTCTGGAAACCACAACATACATAAATCCTAGTTTCAGGTCACGTATTTTATTTCTGATGTCTCTTTCTTTCCAACTCAGGCTACAAGGTACTGAAAAAGATTATTTGAATTTAGGACATTATTGTTAAGTAATTTATATGAGTCATTTAGGTTCCTTTCAAGGGGTTCAATTGTGTTTCATTTAATTGTAGAGGTAGAAATCTAAGATGATTGGTCGGCTCCAGGAAGATACAATTTTATTCGAAATGCATAAAAATCTATGAAACATGACACAGCCATATAGGCCTCCGTGTCCGTGTCCAACGCGTCAGGCATGTGACATGACCTGACAAATGTCGGACATGAGTTTTAATGTGTCCTAAAATGCATGACATGTTTTGGGCACATGTCAGGATAGAAAATGAAATATAAGGATAATACCACTTCTAAGGCACTAGCAGGCACACCCCCAACAAGCAAGATAATGACCATACAATCAAAATCGGTCTTAAAAATAATGACCTACTACCATTACTATTTCATTTGCAGAGCCTCCAATGAAATGAGGCTAGTTTCTTCAGCTCGAGTGAAAGGTTTGATAGATCTAATGTTCCACCAGACTGTGCCATAGTTGGAAAATTTTGACCTGAAAATGTATGCACAAGATTAGATCTCATAGAAGTAGCATTTGATGATGATACACCTGCCACTAAAACTGACTTGTTTGGCTGCTGATGTAAATTAATTGAGTGGCCATATGATCCTGATGGTATTACTGTGTTGAAGTTAGTTCGTGAGGACTGTTGAAAGCCAAAACAAATATTCTACAGGAGCCAAAACAAATGTCCTAATGAATACGACACCCTATTGTGGATATTCTGGAAACCACAACATACATAATTCCTACTTGCAGGTCATGTCTTTTATTTTTCATGTCTCTTTCTTTCCAACTCAGGCTACAAGGTATTGAAAAAGATTATTTTAATTTAGGACATTATTGTTAAGTAATTTATTTGAGTTAGTTAGGTTCCTTAGAAGGCGTTCAATTGTGTTTCATTTAATTGTAGAGGTAGAAAGGTAAGATGATTGGTCGGCTGCAGCAAGATACCATTTTATTCGAAATGCATAAAAAGCTATGAAACATGACACAGCCATATAGGCCTCTATCTTCGTGTCCAATGGGTCGGGCATGTGACATGACGGAACAAATGTCGGACATGAGTTTTACTGTGTCCTAAAACGCATGACATGTTTTGGGCACCTGTCAGGATAGAAAATGAAAGATAAGTAGAATACCACTTCTAAGGCACTGGCAGGCAGCCCTCCAACAAGCAAGATAATGACCATACAATCAAAATCGGTCTTAAAAATAATGACCTTCTACCATTACTATTTCATTTGCAGAGCCTCCACTGAAATGAGGCTAGTTTCTTCAGCCCGAGTGAAAGGTTTGATAGATCCAATGTTCCACCAGACTGTGCCATAGTTGGAAAATTTTGACCTGAAGATGTATGCACAAGATCAGACCTCACAGAAGTAGCATTTGATGATGATACAACTGCCACTAAAAATGATGTGTTTGATGTAAATTAATTGAGTGGCCATATGATCCTGCTAGTATTGCTGAGTTGGAAATTAGTTTGTGAGGACTGTTGAAAGCCAAAACAAAGATTCTACAGGAGCCAAAACAAACGTCCAAATGAATAAACACCCTATTATGGATATTCCGGAAACCACAACATAGATAAATCCTAGTTGCAGGTCATGTCTTTTAATTTTCATGGCTCTTTCTTTCCAACTCAGGCTACAAGGTACTGAAAAAGATTATTTGAATTTAGGACATTATTGTTAAGTAATTTATATGAGTTAGTTAGGTTCCTTTCAAGGGGTTCAATTGTGTTTGATTTAATTGTAGAGGTCGAAAGCTAAGATGATTGGTCGGCTCCAGCAAGATACAATTTTATTCAGAATGCATAAAAAGCTATGAAACATGACACATCGATATAGGCCTCTGTGTCTATGTCCAACAGGTCGGGCATGTGACATGACATGACAAATATCGGACATGAGTTTTAATGTGTCCTAAAATGCATGACATGTTTTGGGCACATGTCCAGATAGAAAATGAAAGATAATGAGAATACCACTTCTAAGGAAATGGCAGGAACACCTCCGGCAAGAAAGATAATGAGCATACAATAACAATCGGTCTTAAAAATAGTGACCTGCTACCATTACTATTTCATTTGCAGAGCCTCCAATGAAATGAGGCTAGTTTCTTCATCCCAAGTGAAAGGTTTGATAGATCCAATGTTGCACCAGACTATGCCATAGTTGGAAAATTTTGACCTGAAGATGTATGCACAAGATCAGACCTCAAAGAAGTAGCATTTGATGATGATACACTTGCCACTAAAACTGGCGTGTTTGGCTGCTGATGTAAATTAATTGAGTGGCCATACGATCCTGCTGGTATTGCTGAGTTGGAATTTAGTTTGTGAGGACTGTTGAAATCTAAAACAAAGATTCTACAGGAGCCAAAACAAATGTCCTAATGAATAATCCACCCTATTATGGATATTCTGGAAACCACATAAATCCTAGTTGCAGGTCACGTCTTTTATTTTTCATGTCTCTCTCTTTACAACTCAGTCTACAAGGTACTGAAAAAGATTATTTGAATTTAGGACATTATTGTTAAGTAATTTATATGAGTCAGTTAGGTTCCTTTCAAGGGGTTCAATTGTGTTTCATTTAATTGTAGAGGTAGAAATCTAAGATGATTGGTCGGCTCCAGCAAGATACAATTTTATTCAAAATGCATAAAAAGCTATGAAACATGACACAGCCATATAGGCCCCCGTGTCCATGTCCAACGTGTCGGGCATGTGACACGATATGACAAATGTCGGACATGAGTTTTAATGTGTCCTAAAACGCATGACATGTTTTGGGCACGTGTCCGGATAGAAAATGAAAGAACAGGAGAATACCACTTCTAAGGAAATGGCAGGCACACCTCCGGCAAGCAAGAAAATGACCATACAATCAAAATCAGTCTTAAAAATAATGACCTGCTACCATTACTATTTCATTTGCAGAGCCTCCAATGAAATGAGGCTACTTTCGTCAGCCTGAGTGAAAGGTTTGATAGATCCAATGTTCCACCAGACTGTGCCATAGTTGGAAAATTTTGACCTGAAGATGTATGCACAAGATGAAACCTCACAGAAGTAGCATTTGATGATGATACACCTGCCACTAAAACTGACGTGTTTGGCTGCTGATGTAAATTAATTGTGTTGCCATATGATCCTGGTGGTATTGGTGAGTTGGAATTTAGTTTGTGAGGACTGTTGAAAACTAAAACAAAGATTCTAGAGGAGCCAAAACAAATGTCCAAATGAATACAACACCATATTATGGATATTCTGGAAACCACAACATACATAAATCGTAGATTCAGGTCACGTATTTTATTTTTCATGTCTCTTTCTTTCCAACTCAGGCTACACGGTACTGAAAAAGATTATTTGAATTTAGGACATTATTGTTAAGTAATTTATATGAGTCAGTTAGGTTCCTTTCAAGGGGTTCAATTGTGTTTCATTTAATTGTAGAGGTAGAAATCTAAGATGATTGGTCGGCTCCAGCAAGATACAATTTTATTCGAAATGCATAAAAAGCTATGAAACATGACACAGCCATATAGGCCTCCGTGTCCGTGTCCAACGCGTCAGGCATGTGACATGACCTGACAAATGTCGGACATTGGTTTTAATGTGTCCTAAAACGCATGACATGTTTTGGGAACATGTCAGGATAGAAAATGAAAGATAAGGAGAATACCACTACTAAGGCACTAGCAGACACACCCCCAACAAGCAAGATAATGACCATACAATCAAAATCGGTCTTAAAAATAATGACCTGCTACCATTACTATTTCATTTGCAGAGCCTCCAATGAAATGAGGCTAGTTTCTTCAGCCCCTGTGAAAGGTTTGATAGATCCAATGTTCCACGAGACTGTACCATAGTTGGAAAATTTTGACCTGAAGATGTATGCACAAGATGAGACCTCACAGAAGTAGCATTTGATGATGATACACCTGCCACTAAAACTGACGTGTTTGGCTGCTGATGTAAATTAATTGAGTGGCCATATGATCCTGCTGGTATTGTTGCGTTGGAATTTAGTTTGTGGGGACTGTTGAAAACCAAAACAAAGAATCTACACGAGCCAAAACAAATGTCCAAATGAATAAACACCCTATTATGGATATTCTGGAAACCACAACATACATAAATCCTAGTTGCAGGTCACGTCTTTTATTTTTCATGTCTCTTTCTTTGCAACTAAGGCTACAAGGTAGTGAAAAAGATTATTTGAATTTAGGACATTATTGTTAAGTAATTTATAGGAGTTAGTTAGGTTCCTTTCAAGGGGTTCAATTGTGTTTCATTTAATTGTGGAGGTAGAAAGCTAAGATGATTGGTCTGCTCCAGCAAGATACAATTTTATTCGAAATGCATAAAAAGCTATAAAACATGACAAAACCATATAGGCCTCTGTGTCTGGGTCCAACGGGTCGGGCATGTGACATGGCCGAACAAATTTCGGACATGAGTTTTAATGTGTCCTAAAACGCATGACATGTTTTGGGCATGTGTCAGGATAGAAAATGAATGATAAGGAGAATACCACTTCTAAGGCACTGGCAGGCACACCTCCAACAAGCAAGATAATAACCATACAATCAAAATCGGTCTTAAAAATAATGACCTGCTACCATTACGAATTCATTTGCAGAGCCTCGAATGAAATGATGCTAGTTTCTTCCCCCTGAGTGAAAGGTTTGATAGATCCAATGTTCCACCAGACTATGCCATAGTTGGAAAATTTTGACCTGAAGATGTATGCACAAGATCAAACCTCACAGAATTAGCATTTGATGATGATACACCTGCCACTAAAACTGATGTGTTTGGCTGCTAATGTAAATTAATTGAGTGGCCATATGTTCCTGGTGGTATTGTTGTGTTGGAATTTAGCTTGTGAGGACTGTTGAAAGCCAAAACAAAGATTCTATTGGAGCGAAAACAAATGTCCAAATGAATACAACACCCTATTATGGATATTCTGGAAACCACAACATACATAAATCCTAGTTGTAGGTCACGTCTTTTATTTTTCATGTCTCTTTCTTTCCAAATCAGGCTACAAGGTACTGAAAAAGATTATTTGAATTTAGGACATTATTGTTAAGTAATTTATATGAGTCAGTTAGGTTCCTTTCAAGGGGTTCAATTGTGTTTCATTTAATGCTAGAGGTAGAAAGCTAAGATGATTGGTCAGCTCCAGCAAGATACAATTTTATTCGAAATGCATAAAAAGCTATGAAACATGACACAACCATATAGGTCTCGGTGTCTGTGTCCAACGGGTCGGGCAAGTGACATGACCTAACAAATGTCTGACATGAGTTTTAATGTGTCCTAAAATGCATGACATGTTTTGGGCACGTGTCAGGATAGAAAATGAAAGATAAGGAGAATACCACTTCTAAGGAACTGGCAGGCAGACCTCCAACAAGCAAGATAATGACCATACAATCAAAATCGGTCTTAAAAATAATGACCTTCTACCATTACTATTTCATTTGACAAGCCTCCAATGAAATGAGGCTACTTTCTTCAGCCCGAGTGAAAGGTTTGATAGCTCCAATGTTCCACCAGACTGTGCCATAGTTGGCAAATTTTGACCTGAAGATGTATACACAGGATCAGACCTCACAGAAGTACCATTTGATGATGATACAACTACCACTAAAACTGACGTGTTTGGCTGCTGATGTAAATTAATTGAGTGGCCATATGATCCTGCTGGTATTGCTGAGTTCGAATTTAGTTTGTGAGGAATGTTGAAAGGCAAAACAAAGAATCTACAGGAGCCAAAAAAAATGTCCAAATGAATAAACACCCTATTATGGATATTCTGGAAACCACAACGTACATAAATCCTAGTTGCAGGTCATGTCTTTTATTTTTCATGTCTCTTTCTTTCCAACTCAGGCTACAAGGTACTGAAAAAGATTATTTGAATTTAGGACATTATTGTTAAGTAATTTATATGAGTCAGTTAGGTTCTTTTCAAGGGGTTCAATTGTGTTTCATTTAATTGTAGAGGTAGAAAGCTAAGATGATTGGTCAGCTCCAGCAAGATACAATTTTATTCAAAATGCATAAAAAGCTATGAAACATGACACAGCCATATAGGCCTCTGTGTCTGTGTCCAACGGGTCGGGCATGTGACATGACATGACAAATGTCGGACATGAATTTTAATGTGTCCTAAAATGCAAGACATGTTTTGGGCACGTGTCAGGATAGAAAATGAAAGATAAAGAGCAGTCACACCTCCAACAAGCAAGATAATGACCAGACAATCAAAATCGGTGTTAAAAATAATGACTTGCTACCATTACTATTTCATTTGCAGAGCCTCCAATGAAATGAGGGTAGTTTCTTCAGCCCGAGTGAAAGGTTTGATAGATCCAATGTTCCACCAGATTGTGCCATAGTTGGAAAATTTTGACCTGAAGATATATGCACAAGATCAAACCTCACAGAAGTAGCATTTGATGATCATACACCTGCCACTAAAACTGACGTGTTTGGCTGCTGATGTAAATTAATTGAGTGGCCATATGATCCTACTGGTATTGCTGAGTTGGAATTTAGTTTGTGAGGACTGTTGAAAGACAAAACAAAGATTCTACAGGAGCCAAAACAAATGTCCAAATGAATACAACACTCTATTATTGATATTCCGGAAACCACAACATACATAAATCCTAGTTTCAGGTCACGTATTTTATTTTTCATGTCTCTTTCTTTCCAACTCAGGCTACAAGGTACATAAAAAGATTATTTGAATTTAGGAAATTATTGTTAAGTAATTTATATGAGTCAGTTAGGTTCCTTTAAAGGGGTTGAATTGTGTTTCATTTAATTGTAGAGGTAGAAATCTCAGATGATTGGTCGGCTCCAGCAAGATACAATTTCATTCGAAATGCATAAAAAGCTATGAAACATGACACAGCCATATAGGCCTCTGTGTTCGTGTCGAACGCGTCAGGAATGTGACATGACCTGGAAAATGTCGGACATGAGTTTTAATGTGTCCTAAAACGCATGACATGTTTTGGGCACGTGTCAGGATAGAAAATGAAAGATAAGGAGAATACCACTTCTAAGGGACTAGCAGGCACACCCCCAACAAGCAAGATAATGACCATACAATCAAAATCGGTCTTAAGAATAATGACCTGCTACCATTACTATTTCATTTGCAGAGCCTCCAATGAAATGAGGCTAGTTTCTTCAGCCTGAGTGAAATTTTTGATAGATCCAATGTTCTACCAGACTGTGCCATAGTTGGAAAATTTTGACCTAACGATGTATGCACAAGATCAGACCTCACAGAAGTAGCATTTAATGATGATACACATGCCACTAAAACTGACGTGTTTGGCTGCTGATGTAAATTAATTGAGTGGCCATATGATCCTGCTGGTATTCCTGAGTTGGAATTTAGTTTGTGAGGACTGTTGAAAGCCAAAACAAAGATTCTACAGGAGCCAAAACAAATGTCCTAATGAATACGACACCCTATTGTGGATATTCTGGAAACCACAACATACATAAATCCTAGTTGCAGGGCATGTCTTTTATTTTTCATGTCTCTTTCTTTCCAACTCAGGCTACAAGGTACTGAAAAAGATTATTTGAATTTAGGACATTATTGTTAAGTAATTTATATGAGTTAGTTAGGTTCCTTTCAAGGGGTTCAATTGTGTTTCATTTAATTGTAGAGGTAGAAAGCTAAGATGATTGGTCTGCTCCAGCAAGATACAATTTTATTTGAAATGCATAAAAATCTATGAAACATGACACAACCATATAGGCCTCTATGTCTGTGTCCAATGGGTCGGGCATGTGACATGACCGAACAAATGTCGGACATGAGTTTTAATGTGTCCTAAAACGCATGACATGTTTTGGGCACGTGTCAGGATAGAAAATGAATGATAAGGAGAATACCACTTCTAAGGCACTGGAAGGCACACCTCCAACAAGCAATATAATGACCATACAATCAAAGTCGGTCTTAAAAATAATGACCTGGTACCATTACGAATTCATTTGCAGAGCCTCCAATGAAATGAGGCTACTTTCTTCAGCCTGAGTGGAAGGTTTGATAGATCCAATGTTCCACCAGACTGTGCCATAGTTGGAAAATTTTGACCTGAAGATGTATGCACAAGATCCAACCTCACAGAAGTAGCATTTGATGATGTAAATTAATTGAGTGGCCATATGATCCTGGTGGTATTGCTAAGTTGGAATTTAGTTTGTGAGGACTGTTGAAAACCAAAACAAAGATTATATAGGAGCCAAAACAAATGTCCAAATGAATACAACACCCTATTAAGGATATTCTGGAAACCACAACATACATAAATCCTAGTTGCAGGTCACGTGTTTTATTTTTCATGTCTCTTTCTTCCCAACTCAGGCTACAAGGTACTGAAAAAGATTATTTGAATTTAGGACATTATTGTTAAGTAATTTCTATGAGTCAGTTAGGTTCCTTTCAAGGGGTTCAATTGTGTTTCATTTAATTCTAGAGGTAGAAAGCTAAGATGATTGGTCAGCTACAGCAAGATACAATTTTATTCGAAATGCATAAAAAGATATGAAACATGACACAGCCATATAGGCCTCCATGTCTCTGTCCAAGGGGTCGGGCATGTGACATGACCTGACAAATGTCGGACATGAGTTTTAATGTGTCCTAAAATGCATGACATGTTTTGTGCACGTGTCAGGATAGAAAATGAAAGATAAGGAGAATACCACTTCTAAGGCACTGGAAGGAAGACCTCCAACAAGCAAGATAATGACCATACAATCAAGATCGGTCTTAAAAATAATGACCTTCTACCATTACTATTTCATTTGCAGAGCCTCCAATGAAATGAGGCTAGTTTATTCAACCCGAGTGAAAGGTTTGATAGATCAAATGCTCCACCAGACTGTGCCATAGTTGGAAAATTTTGACCTGAAGATGTATGCACAAGATGAGACCTCATAGAAGTAGCATTTGATGATGATACAACTGCCACTAAAACTGACGTGTTTAGCTGTTGATGTAAATTAATTGAGTGGCCATATGATCCTGCTGGTATTGCTGAGTTGGAAATTAGTTTGTGAGGACTGTTGAAAGCCAAAATAAAGATTCTATAGGAGCCAAAACAAATGTCCAAATGAATAAACACCCTATTATGGATATTCTGGAAACCACAACATACATAAATCCTAGTTGCAGGTCACGTCTTTTATTTTTCATGTCTCTTTCTTTCCAACTCAGGCTACAAGGTACTGAAAAATATTATTTGAATTTAGGACATTATTGTTAAGAAATTTATATGAGTCAGTTAGGTTCCTTTCAAGGGGTTCAATTGTGTTTCATTTAACTGTATAGGTAGAAAGCTAGGATGATTGGTCGGCTCCAGCAAGATACAATTTTATTCAAAATGCATAAAAAGCTATGAAACGTGACACAACCATATAGGCCTCTGTGTCTGTGTCCAATGGGTCGGGCATGTGACATGACATGACAAATGTCGGACATGAGTTTTAATGTGTCCTAAAATGCATGACATGTTTTGGGAATATGTCAGGAT
Organism: Pseudotsuga menziesii; assembly: GCA_001517045.1. NCBI lineage: Eukaryota > Viridiplantae > Streptophyta > Pinopsida > Pinales > Pinaceae > Pseudotsuga > Pseudotsuga menziesii. The sequence continues at coordinate 61,966 of LPNX010928534.1, forward strand.
AGAAAATGAAAGATAAGGAGAATACCACTTCTAAGGCACTAGCAGACACACCTCCAACAAGCAAGATAATGACCATACAATCAAAATCAATCTGAAAAATAATGAATTGCTACCATTACTATTTCATTTGCAGAGCCTCCAATGAAAGGAGGCTAGTTTCTTCAGCCCGAGTGAAAGCTTTGATAGATCCAATGTTCCACCAGACTGTGCCATAGTTGGAAAATTTTGACCTGAAGATGTATGCACAAGATTAGACCTCACAGAGGTAGCATTTGATGATGATACCCCTGCCACTAAAACTGAAGTGTTTGGCTGCTGATGTAAATTAATTGAGTGGCCATATGATCCTGCTGGTATTGCTGAGTTCGAATTTAGTTTGTGAGGACTATTGAAAGCCAAAACAAAGATTCTACAGGAGCCAAAACAAATGTCCAAATAAATACAACACCCTATTATGGATATTCTGGAAACCACAACATATGTAAATCCTAGTTTCAGGTCACGTCTTTTATTTTTCATGTCTCTTTCTTTCCAACTTAGGCTACAAGGTACTGAAAAAGATTATTTGAATTTAGCACATTATTGTTAAGTAATTTATATGACTCAGTTAGGTTCCTTTCAAGGGGTTCAATTGTGTTTCATTTAAATGTAGAGGTAGAAATCTAAGATGATTGGTTGGCTCCAGCAAGATACAGTTTTATTCGAAATGAATAAAAAGCTAAGAAACATGACACAGCCATATAGGCCTCTGTGTCCGTTTCGAGCGCGTCAGGCATGTGACATGACCTGAAAAATGTCGGACATGAGTTTTAATGTGTCCTAAAATGCATGACATGTTTTGGGCACGTGTCAGGATAGAAAATGAAAGATAAGGAGAATACCACTTCTAAGGCATTGGGAGGAACACCCCCAACAAGCAAGATAATGACCATACAATCAAAATCGGTCTTAAAAATAATGACCTGCTACCATTACTATTTCATTTGCAGAGCCTCCAATGAAATGAGGCTAGTTTCTTCAGCCCGAGTGAAAGGTTTGATAGATCCAATGTTCCACCAGACTTTGCCATAGTTGGAAAATTTTAACCTGAAGATGTATGCACAAGATCAAACCTCACAGAAGTAGCATTTGATGATCATACACCTGCCACTAAAACTGACGTGTTTGGCTGCTGATGTAAATTAATTGAGTGGCCATATGATCCTACTGGTATTGCTGAGTTGGAAATTAGTTTGTGAGGACTGTTGAAATCCAAAACAAAGATTCTACAGGAGCCAAAACAAATGTCCAAATGAATACAACACCCTATTATGGATATTCTGGAAACCACAACATACATAAATCCTAGTTGCAGGCCACGTCTTTTATTTTTCATGTCTCTTTGTTTCCAACTTAGGCTACAGGGTACTGAAAAATATTATTTGAATTTAGGACATTATTGTTATGTAATTTATATGAGTCAGTTAGGTTCCTTTGAAGGGGTTCAATTGTGTTTCATTTCATTATAGAGGTAGAAAGATAAGATGATTGGTCGGCTCCAGCAAGATACAATTTTATTCAAAATGCATAAAAAGCTATGAAACATGACACACCCATATAGGCCTCTGTGTCCGTGTCCAACGGGTCAGGCATGTGACATGACATGACAAATGCCGGACATGAGTTTTAATGTGTCCTAAAATGTATGACATGTTTTAGGCACGTGTCCAGATAGAAAATGAAAGATAAGGAGAATACCACTTCTAAGGCACTGGCAGGCACACCTCTGGCAAGCAAGATAATGACCATACAATCAAAATCGGTCCTAAAAATAATGACCTGCTACCATTACTAATTCATTTGCAGAGCCTCCAATGAAATGAGGCTAGTTTCTTCAACCCGAGTGAAAGGTTTGATAGATCCAATGTTCCTCCAGACTGTGCCATAGTTGGAAAAGTTTGACCTGAAGATGTATAGATAAGATCAGACCTCACAGAAGTAGCATTTGATGATGTTACACCTGCCACTAAAACTGACGTGTTTTCCTGCTGATGTAAATTAATTGAGTGGCCATACGATCTTGCTGGTATTACTGAGTTGGAATTTAGTTTGTGGGGACTGTTGAAAGCCAAAAAAAAGATTCTACAGGAGCCAAAACAAATGTCCAAATGAATAGAACACCCTATTATGGATATTCTGGAAACCACAACATACATAAATACTAGTTGCAGGTCACGTCTTTTATTTTTCATGACTCTTTCTTTCCAACTCAGGATACAAGGTACTGAAAACGATTATTTGAATTTAGGACATTATTGTTAAGTAATTTATATGAGTCAGTTAGGTTCCTTTCAAGGGGTTCAATTGTGTTTCACTTAATTCTAGAGGTAGAAAGCTAAGATGATTGGTCAACTCCAAGAAGATACAATTTTATTCGAAATGCATAAAAAGGTATGAAACATGACACAGCCATATAGGCCTCCATGTCTGCGTCCAATCGGTCGGGCATGTGACATGACATGACAAATGCTGGACATGAGTTTTAATGTGTCGTAAAACGCATGACATGTTTTTGGCACGTGTTAGGATAGAAAATGAAAGATAAGGAGAATACCACTTCTAAGGCACTGGCAGGCACACCTCCAACAAGCAAGATAATGACCATACAATCAAAATCGGTCTTAAAAGTAATGACATGCTACCATTACTATTTCATTTGCAGAGCCTCCAATGAAATGAGGCTAGTTTCTTCAGCCCGAGTGAAAGGTTTGATAGATCCAATGTTCCACCAGACTGTGCCATAGTTGGAAAATTTTGACCTGAAGATGTATGCACAATATCAGACCTCACAGAAGTAGCATTTGATGATGATACACCTCCCACTAAAATTGACGTGTTTGGCTGCTGATGTAAATTAATTGAGTGGCCATATGATCCTGCTGGTATTGCTGAGTTGCAATTTAGTTTGTGAGGACTATTGAAAGCCAAAACAAAGATTCTAGAGGAGCCGAAACAAATGTCCTAATGAATACAACACCCTATTATGGATATTCTGGAAACCACAACATACATAAATCCTAGTTGCAGGTCACGTCTTTTATTTTTCATGTCTCTTTCTTTCCAACTTAGGCTACAAGGTACTGAATAGGATTATTTGAATTTAGGACATTATTGTTAAGTAATTTATATGAGTTAGTTAGGTTCCTTTCAAGGGTTTCAATTGTGTTTCATTTAATTGTAGAGGTAGAAAGATAAGATGATTGGTCGGCTCCAGCAAGATACAATTTTATTCGAAATGCATAAAAAGCTATGAAACATGACAAAGCCATATAGGCCTCTGTGTCCACATCCAATGGGTCGGGCATGTGACATGACCGAACAAATGTCGAACATGAGTTTTAATGTGTCCTAAAACGCATGACATGTTTTGGGATAGAAAATGAAAGATAAGGAGAATACCACTTCTAAGGCACTGGCAGGAACACCTCCAACAAGCAAGATAGTGACCATACAATCAAAATTGGTCTTAAAAATAATGACCTGCTACCATTAATAATTTATTTGCAGAGCCTCCAGTGAAATGAGGCTAGTTTCTTCAGCCTGAGTGAAAGGTTTGATAGATCCAATGTTCCACCAGACTGTGCCATAGTTGGAAAATTTTGACCTGAAGATGTATGCACAAGATCAGACCTCACATAAATAGCATTTGATGATGATACACCTACCACTAAAACTGACGTGTTTGGCTGCTCATGTAAATTAATTGAGTGGCCATATGATCCTGGTGGTATTGCTGATTTGGAATTTAGTTTGTGAGGACTGTTCAAAGCCAAAACAAAGATTCTATAGGAGCCAAAACAAATGTCCAAATGAATACAACACCCTATTATGGATATTCTGGAAACCACAACATACATAAATACTAGTTACATGTCACGTCTTTTATTTTTCATGTCTCTTTCTTTCCAACTCAGGCTACAAGGTCATGAAAAAGATTATTTGAATTTAGGACATTATTTTTAAGTAATTTATATGAGTCAGATAGGTTCCTTTCAAGGGGTTCAATTGTGTTTCATTTAATTCTAGAGGTAGAAATCTAAGATGATTGGTCAGCTCTAGCAAGATACAATTTTATTCAAAATGCATAAAAAGCTATGAAACATGACACAACCATATAGGCCTCCGTGTCTGTGTCCAACTGGTCGCGCATGTGACGTGACCTGACAAATGTCAGACATGAGTTTTAATGTGTCCTAAAACACATGACATGTTTTGGGCATGTGTCAGGATAGAAAATGAAAGATAAGGAGAATACCACTTCTAAGGCACTTGCAGGCACACCTCCAACAAGCAAGATAATGACCATACAATCAAAATTTGTCTTAAAAATAATGACCTGCTACCATTACTATTTCATTTGTAGAGCCTCCAATGAAATGAGGCTAGTTTCTTCAGCTCGAGTGAAAGGTTTGATAGATCCAATGTTCCACTAGACTGTGCCATAGTTGGAAACTTTTGACCTGAAGGTGTATGCACAAGATCAGACCTCACAAAAGTAGCATTTGATGATGATAAAACTGCCACTAAAACTGACGTGTTTGGCTTCTGATGTAAATCAATTGAGTGGCCGTATGATCCTGCTGGTATTGCTGAGTTGGAATTTAGTTTGCGAGGACTGTTGAAAGCCAAAAGAAAGATTCTACAGAAGCCAAAACAAATGTCCAAATGAATACAACACCCTATTATGCATATTCTGGAAACCACAACATACATAAATCCTAGTTGCAGGTCACATCTTTTATTTTTCATGTCTCTTTCTTTCCAGCTCAGGCTACAAGGTACCGAAAAAGATTATTTGAATTTAGGACATTATTGTTAAGTAATTTATATGAGTCAGTTAGGTTCCTTTCAAGGGGTTCAATTGTGTTTCATTTAATTCTTGAGGTAGAAAGCTAAGATGATTGGTCGGCTCCAGCAAGATACAATTTTATTCGAAATGCATAGAAATCTATGAAACATGACACATCAATATATTCCGCTGTGTCTTTGTCCAACGGGTCGGGCATGACATGTTTTAATGTGTCGTAAAAAGCATGACATGTTTTGGGAACGTGTCAGGATAGGAAATGAAAGATAAGGAGAATACCACTTCTAAGGCACTGGCAGGCACACCTCCAACAAGCAAGATAATGACCATACAATCAAAATCGTTCTTAAAAATAATGACCTGCTACCATTACTATTTCATTTGTATAGCCTCCAATGAAATGAGGCTAGTTTCTTCAGTCCAATTGAAAGGTTTGATAGATGCAATGTTCCACCAGACTATGCCATAGTTGGCAAATTTTGACCTGAAGATGTATGCACAATATCAGACCTCGCAGAAGTAGCATTTGATGATCATACACCTACCACTAAAACTGATGTGTTTGGCTGCTGATGTAAACTAATTGAGTGGCCATATGATCCTCCTGGTATTGCTGAGTTGGAATTTACTTTGTGAGGACTGTTGAAAGCCGAAACAAATATTCTACAGGAGCCAAAACAAATGTCCAAATGAATACAACACACTATTATGGATATTCTGGAAACGACAACATACATAAAGCCTAGTTTGAGGTCACGTCTTTTATTTTTCATATCCCTTTCTTTCCAACTCAGGATACAAGGTACTGAAAAAGATTATTTGAATTTAGGACATTATTGTTAAGTAATTTATATGAGTTAGTTAGGTTCCTTTCAAGGGGTTCAATTGTGTTTCATTTAATTGTAGAGGTAGAAAGCTAAGAGGATTGGTCGGCTCCAACAAGATACAATTTTATTCGAAATGCATAAAAAGCTATGAAACATGACATAGGCATATAGGCCTCCGTGTCTGTTTCCAACGCGTCAGGCATGTGACATGACCTGACAAATATCAGAGATGAGTTTTAATGTGTCCTAAAATGCATGACATATTTTGGGCACGTGTCAAGATAGAAAATGAAAGATAAGGAGAATACCACTTCTAAGGCACTGTCAGACACACCTCCAGCAAGTAAGATAATGACCATACAATGAAAATTGGTCTTAAAAATAATGACCTACTACCATTAATATTTCATTTGTAGAGCCTCCAATGACATGAGGCTAGTTTCTTCAGCCCGAGTGAAAGGTTTGATAGATCCAATGTTCCACGAGACTGTGCCGTAGTTGGAAAATTTTGACCTGAAGATGTATGCACAAGATCAGACCTCATAGAAGTAGCATTTGATGATGATACAATTGCCACTAAAACTGACGTGTTTGGCTGCTGATGTAAATTAATTGAGTGGCCATATGATCCTGCTGGTATTGCTGAATTGAAATTTAGTTTGTGAGGACTGTTGAAAGCCGAAACAAAGATTCTACAGTAGCCAAAAGAAATGTCCAAATGAATAGAACACCCTATTATGGATATTCTGGAAATGACAACATACATAAATCCTAGTTGCAGGTCATATCTTTCATTTTTCATGTCTCTTTCTTTCCAACTCAGGCTACAAGGTACTGAAAAAGATTATTTGAATTTACGACATTATTGTTAAGTAATTTATATGATTCAGTTAGGTTCCCTTCAAGGGGTTCAATTGTGTTTCATTTAATTGTAGAGGTAGAAAGCTAAGATGATTGCTCGGCTCCAGGAAGATACAATTTTATTCGAAATGCATAAAAACTATGAAACATGACACAGCCATATAGGCCTCCATGTCCGTGTCCAACGAGTCGGGCATGTGACATGACCTGACAAATGTCGGGCATGAGTTTTAATGTGTCCTAAAACACATGACATGTTTTGGGCACGTGTCAGGATAGAAGATGAAAGATAAGGAGAATACCACTTCTAAGGCACTGGCAGGCACACCTCCAACGAGCAATATAGTGACCATACAATCAAAATCGGTCTTAAAAATAGAGACCTGCTACCATTACTATTTCATTTGCAAAGCCTCCAATGAAATGAGGCTAGTTTCTTCAGCCCGAGTGAAAGGTTTGATAGATCCAATGTTCCACCAGACTGTGCCATAGTTGGAAAATTTTGACCTGAATATGTATGCACAAGATCATACCTCACAGAAGTAGCATTTGATGATGATACAACTGCCACTAAAACTGACGTGTTTGGCTGCTGATGTAAATTAATTGAGTGGCCATATGATCCTTCTAGTATTGCTGAGTTGGAATTTAGTTTGTGAGGACTGTTGAAAGCCAAAACAAAGATTCTACAGGAGCCAAAACAAATGTCCAAATGAATACAACACCGTATTATGGATATTCTGGAAACCACAACATACATAAATCCTAGTTGCAGGTCACGTCTTTTTATTTTCATGTCTCTTTCTTTCCAACTCAGGCTACAAGATACTGAAAAAGATTATTTGAATTTAGGACATTATTGTTAAGTAATTTATATGAGTTAGTTAGGTTCCTTTCAATGGGTTCAATTGTGTTTCATTTAATTGTAGAGGTAGAAAACTAAGATGATTGGTCGGCTCCAGCAAGATACAATTTTATTCGAAATGCATAAAAAGCTATGAAACATGGCACAACCATATAGGCCTCCGTTTCCGTGTCCAATGGGTCGAGCATGTGACATGACCTGACAAATGTCGAACATGAGTTTTAATGTGTCCTAAAATACATGACATGTTTTCTACACATATCAGGATATAAAATGAAAGATAAGGAGAATACCACTTCTAAGGCACTGGCAGGCACACCTCCAACAAGCAAGATAGTGACCATACAATCAAAATCGGTCTTAAAAATAATGACCTGCTACCATTACTATTTCATTTGCAGAGCCTCCAATGAAATGAGGCTAGTTTCTTCAGCCCGAGTGAAAGGTTTGATAGATCCAATGTTCCACAAGACTGTGCCATAGTTGGAAAATTTTGACCTGAAGATGTATGCACAAGATTAGACCTTACAAAAGTAGCATTTGATGATGATACAACTGCCACTAAAACTGACGTGTTTGGCTGCTGATGTAAATTAATTGAGTGGCCATATGATCGTGCTGGTATTGCTGAGTTGGAATTTAGTTTGTGAGGACTGTTGAAAGCCACAGGCACACCGGATTGTGGAGGTTTATAAGTTGAATATATTCCTGACAAAGTATTAGTTTCAGAATTTAGTTTAACAGTCCCAGTACCTATGTGGGAATGCAGCTTTGTGCCCTTTGGACCAAATTTCAACTCTTCATGAGTCTCAAGAAGCTAGCAGTTGCTGCAACACTGGAAAGGTAGTCCAACATATGGGTAATGTATAGGTAAGGAAACTTGAGCTTATGTACGTTGAATTCATGATATTATCACAGGTTCAAACACTAGCCCATCACCAAGGATTACAAATTGTTTAACAAGTCTCCCTCACTAATAAGGTACCTGAAAAACAATTGATATTGGATATTAAATGCTACAAATAGGAGGACTATGAGAAAAAAGCTCCCAAAAGAGATTGCTAAATAAATTTTAAAAATTGCTATTCCTTTAAGGCATTGGATGACTCCCTGAACAATGTGTTATGGGAAAACAGAGGTTGCCAGATAAGAGGCAACAATTAGAATTCTATCTCATTGTGCCCTGTTGTTAAAATGAAAGCTAACTCCAGCTATATTTCTATCATGGTATAATGAGCTAACACACGTAAGCTTTCCCTTATAGTGCCATGTTGTTTGAAGGAAAGCTAACTCTAGATATATTTCCATCATGGTGTACTTTATTTGATGACAATGTCGTTGTGTTAGATGGAAACTACCTTATAAAAGCTAACAAACATTAGGTTTACTCAGCGTGCAATGTTTTAAGAACAAAAGTTAACTCCAGCTAGATTTCCATCATGGTGCATTGTGATTGATGACAATGTGGTTGTGCTAGATGAAAAACTACAATATGAAAGCTTACACATTAGATTTCCCTCACCATGCAACTATTTAATGATGAAATCTAACTCCAGCTATATTTCCAAAACGACGCAATGTCCTTGATGACAATGTGGTTTTATTACATAGAAAACTCCCTTATGAAAGCGAACACACATTAGGTTTCACTAATCGTTCCATGTTGTTAAAATAAAAGATAACTCTAGCTACATTTTCATCATGGTGTAATGAGCTAACACACATAAGATTTCCCTTATAGTGCCATGTTGTTAGAAGGAAAGCTAACTCAAGCTAGATTTCCATCATGATGTAATGTATTTGATAACAATGTGGCCATGTTAGATGGAAAACTACCTTATGAAAGCTAGCATACATTAGTTTTACTCATTGTGCAATGTTTTAAGAATGAAAGCTAACTCAAGATAGATTTTCATCATAGTGCATTGTGATTGATGACAATATGGTTGTGCCAGATGTAAAACAACATTATCAATACTAACATACATTAGATGTCACTTATTGTGCAATGATTTAAGGACGAAATCTAACTCTAGCTAGATTTCCATCACGGTGCAATGTGATCGATGATGATGTGGTTGTGTTAGATGGAAAACTACCTTATGAAAGCTAACGCACATTAGATTTCACTCATTGTCCCATGTAGTTAGAAGAAAAGTTAACTCCAGCTAGATTTCCATCATGGTACATTGTGATTGATGACAATGTGGTCGTGCTAGATGGAAAAATAGCCGATGAAGGGTTACACATATTAGATTTCACTCATCGTGCAATTATTTAAATATTAAAGCTAACTCCAACTAGATTTCCATCACGGTGCAATGTGATTGATGATGATGTGTTTTTTTTGGAAATCTAACTCCAGCTAGATTTCCAAAACGACGCAATGTCCTTGATGACAATGTGGTTTTATTACATAGAAAACTCCCTTATGAAAGCAGACACACATTAGTTTTCACTAATCATTCCACGTTGTTAAAATAAAAGCTAACTCCAGCTACATTTTCATCATGGTGTAATGAGCTAACACACATAAGCTTTCCCTTATAGTGCCATGTTGTTAGAAGGAAAGCTAACTCAAGCTAGATTTCCATCACGATGTAATGTATTTGATAACAATGTGGCCGTGTTAGATGGAAAACTACCCTATGAAATCTAGCATACATTAGTTTTACTCATAGTGCAATGTTTTAAGAATGAAAGCTAACTCAAGCTATATTTTCATCATGGTGCATTGTGATTGATGACAATATGTTTGTGCCAGATGTAAAACTACATTATGAATACTAACACACATTAGATATCACTTACTGTGAAATGATTTAAAGTCAAAATCTAACTCTAGCTAGATTTCCATCACGGTGCAATGTGATCGATGACGATGTGGTTTTGTTAGATGAAAAACTACCTTATGAAAGTTAACGCACATTAGATTTCACTCATTGTCCCATGTAGTTAGAAGAAAATTTAACTCCATCTAAATTTCCATCATGGTACACTAGTACAAGTGATCAATTTTTCCACGGAAAAAACGTGGAAATATCCACAGAAAAGCATGGATATTGCCACGTCTAAGTGTTTTTTTTCCCGTGGAAACTATTCCGTCGCAATAGAGACGACCCCTAATTTGCATCGCAAGAGTGACAATGTTCTATATTTCGTTAGATGTCTAATCCGTCGCTATATCCATGCCTGGCCGTCTCTGTATCCATGCCTGGCCGTCTCTGTATCCATGCCGGGCCGTCGCTGTATCCATGCCGAGCCGTTGCTGTATCCACGCCAAGCCGTCGCTGTATCCACAGCTGTGAAATTTTTTAAAAAATTGTCGTCACTGTATCCACGGCTATAACTGTTTAAAAAAATAAAATACAAATGCCATAAGACCAATTCCATGTGGAAGTAGGTCATAATCCTTACATAATTAGTATACCCCCCTCATTTGCAAGTGCGATAGCACAAGCATGTGCTATTTTTAGGAGGTTTCCAACTCATGCTTCCAAAGGTTGCATGCAGTACGTGATGATATGTCCATGCTCCTTATTTCCATATGAGTCATTTGAGACAATTTTCTGTGACATATGAGATGTTTCAGGAGACTACTATTTACAATAGTTGGAGTGAGGGAACTCAGATGGGAAAATAGTCAACATAGTATTGTTCCTTGCTACAATATATCTTTTCCAACCAGCAATCAAGATTTATTACAGAAGAATACTTTAACTCTTATTTATATTAGAAATGAGATACAAATAGGGTTAAAACTAGGATAGATCAAGGGGAATAATCACTTACTACACAATCTGAAACTTTTAACCCAGCAAATCAGCAGAACCTGGATCAGTTTTGTATTTTGAACTTAAGGCTTTGGCCTATTATCTGTATTTTGTCCTAGTTATTTACCTTTTGCCACTGCCTCTTTTTAATACAAGACCTATCTGTTACTTGTAAGAAAAATGAAGCACAAAGATACAAGAGCATCATATTAACCTCTGGTACTTGTCAAATAGAAAACTTCAAGTAAAAAAATGCCCAAACAAAACCCTTAAATCTTATCACAATGGGATTGACAAAACAAAATATGAAAACCTGTAGCATGCTTTTTTGCAACAATCTCGTTAAGTCTATGAACCCTTTTCCCAATACAGAAATAGGTTCTCAGATATGTTCCTGTTGACATATTTCAGTTTACTAAAGTTCTTATTAATTGGTTCCCTTGACACTCTTTCCAGACCACAGTGAAACTAAAATGAGCTTCTCAAGTAACGACACATCAAGACATAATGATATCTGCAGATTGTAGCCGTAATACTATCTGTTCAAAATGATAAACACCCATGTCAAACCTAATTTATTGTCTGATTTGCTCCTGTATTGTGTAGTTCTGGAGGGCGATTTGCTGTGAGCAACAATAATGGAATACAGTCCTGGCTTGCCTCCACAACCTACAGATCACCATAATGCAAACAAAATTAACACAAGAATCAATTAGTGCCTTTGTGATGATCACCATTTTATACAAGGAAATAAAATATATAGAGAGATATAAGCGTTGAATTTAATTCTATTTTGCACAAACTAAACAAACTATATATATGGTAGGGTTCACCCATAGTTGCTTGAGATATATGAAATGTGGTAGTTGTGACTTAAAGTAACATAACAAGGAAAATAAGTTACATCCCACATCCAATTTGAGAAGGCAACCCTTAACACAGACACAGTCAAAAGCTGGCTATTACATCATTAGGAAACAATCTCCCTAAGAGAGACCACTAGGTACTCAACTATGTTAACTGCGTGTCAGAAAGAAGGTTATATGTGCACTATCAATTGGCTCACTATATCATTCAACACTCATAATTCAACATGGAAAAAATATTGTGGCATCACATCAATCTAGAAAGAAAATTGTTTATTTGCCTCTGTATTGATTACAGCCCTAGTTACTAGATACTATGTTGGGGGGGGGAAGAAACCACACAATACCCTTGTATTTGCATATCCATATCTTATATGTCCCCATTCATATCCATATCATATCCATATCTTATTTTTCCCCAAAACTTACAGTCAGAGGGAGTGCATATCTTCGCTCAATAAGGTCAGAGATTTTGATTTTGCTTTGATGATTGTTTGCCTCCACTGCACTCTGTCATACAACAAGACCTTTGTGTTAGTTGCAAGCATGTCCTCTTTATATAGACTATTTTCCAATCCCCTATTGTGAAGCAAAATTCATGCAGTGCTAAACTTATTAATTAATATGGACATAAAATGACAAGCCAAATGTCATCAACCAAAAAAGGCTTCGCTAGAATTGCAGGATTGCATAGAAGCACAAGGGTATCATTTCTTCCACTGTAATATTAACCAAGTGCACAAGAAATCCAGAAAATTTGTTGAACAGAGGAAACAAATGGCAAAAGGAATAGAATAAGTAAAATAGATTTCGCAAATGAGCATTAATACATAGTCAGATTACAAGAAGAAATAAACCAAAGGATGTCATGCAAAAAACCAAAGGCTCTGTACCTTAA
>LPNX010928534.1:75293-92873 GCA_001517045.1 Pseudotsuga menziesii
CTATCAACAATCTACCCACGTACAACAATGAAGAAATCTGCAGCAAGGTAAAAGTCACAAGACTAAATTAGAAGTATTTTTTGTTTCCATACCTGACCATTATAAAGACCAAATTTGCAGATTAATTACACGATGCAGAATTTGATGTTCATCATGTCTAAATCGGAAGAGTTTTCACACAAACATTCATCTAGAATAGCACAACTTGCCTTTGTAAAAGCAATGGCAAGCCACCCTGCAATACTTGGGATTGCTGCCACTATTAGTGCCTGTATATAACATGGAAACCAAAGCTAGAGGTTTGTAATATGTATAATGGAAATAACTAAATCAATTATATGCTATTTCTTGTCATCATCTGTAACAGAATCATAAATTTTTCCATAGTCTACATATGATATTCATATCACCATGAGATCCAAGAAAACCCTCACCCCTCTTCGCCCAATGGAATCAACAATTTTCCCACTGACTATTGCTCCAACCATTGCACCAAAATTGGATAGTGAACCAAATAAAGAGTACTGCCAATTATTTAAGATCACAGAATAAATTAATAGGCAATCTGCCAAGTAGATACCAGGTACCCCAATTGAATAATCAAAATTCATAATTAAACCTGAGAGACTGTCAGGCTAAGATAATTTGTTAGGTCATCCTGAATAGGTGACAAATATCCAATCTGGAGCAAAACAGCTATTATCAGTAAATAATCCTGTCACTATAACTATAAGAACTGATATTAGTGCGCAGAAGACTAGTGTGATGCAGCCATAGCAATTAGCCTTCTGTATTTTCTATATGCAAAGCAACTTGTTCAGAAAATCTGATAACATTGTAACTGGCAAATAAAATCCTTACACAGAAATGTATGAGTTAGATGACCATCAGAGACCCTGATAATATGAAACCTAGTCATGAAACCTCACAGCACTGTAATAGCCCTATCACAAAATATATAAGCAGAAACTAGCAGTCATTGCACTCATGAATTAGCACGTAGTACTTATCAAACTAGTAGTCATTGTACTCATGAATTAGCACATAATATTAGTGGTCACAAGGGCTAAAATTCTATTATACATGCATCTAAGACTAATGTTCAGTAGAAGTCACATTGGTGCAAGAAATCGATATAAAACACGTCCAAAACATATCTTAGAAGAGAATTTGAATAAACTGTACAAACACAAAGATATATCTTACAGGAGAATTTGGATTACAACTTTGACATTAGTTCTTCTAGACTAATCAAAACATGCACAGAGTTAAGATGGGTACTGGTTCACAAGAAAACACAATGCATTGTGGCCGACCGGTTTTAAGTATATAAAGACAAAGATGCATATAGGGTTAAGGAATAAAGTAGGTCCAATGAGTCAACCTATCAATTAGCCCATAGTAGGAGCAATCCAAACTGACCACTTGAAGCATACAAACACTAGTTAGAACTCACAAATGTAAAACTATATCTCAGAATATGACGAAGAACAAGAATTGAAAGCAACTCATCTAAACATCCATCTATATTTTTAAAACGTGAAAACTTGATCAAATCAATGTTCCATAAAAACTATGAGTCATGAAAATTTGGCGGAAGATTGTTTCATCCATTATTGATCCAGCCATGTCAAACCAAGAAGTGGCTCGATAAATATTGAAATTTTTCGGATCATTGCAATTAGCCCATCTAAAATGAGTATTTGCAAAACTAAACAGTTGCACTAGCCATCAAAATTACACAAACACCACCATATCCTGTAGACACATTGATACTGAAAACAAGATTTAGCCTACTTGGGGTATCAAAGTTCTATGATAACTGCTGACTGAGCATAGAAACTCCAACATAAGTTCTGAAAAGATCTATAACTCCTTACCCCTCCCCTTCCGAAACTACACAACCAGGTCCTTCTAGATTAGGGCCTGCCCTCTCTCTTCATGAGAGGCAGAGAAGGACAGAAGTTATAATACCAATATGCTGCAGTATTAAAGTATAAGACAACTATTTTTTTCTTGCAATTTCATCTGGCTTTGTAAATTTGGTCATGTCCAAACCTTTACAACTTTCCCACGTCCACAAAATTTTGAATTTTTTCAAATATGGCATCTTTGGTAAACATGCTACTCATGTAACTAACAGTTTAAAAACTTTATCTTGTCAACTCATGTGCAATCCCATGTAACTAGCAATTTAAATTTTTTATCTTGTCAACTCATGTGCAATCCGATGTTTAAAATGGAAAACAAAATATCATAAACTGACAAATCAGAATGAAACCAAAAACTAACCTTCAAGTAAAAGAGAAAGAGCAGAACTAAGAGATACATTGGGCCGAAGCAATGCCAAAGGGTGGCCATCATTCCCAATATCCGGTATCCATTTACCTATGCACAATGCGCAAATGGGCTGCTGCAGGAGTAGCATAGAACCAACAGCATGTCTGAAATGTCTGCATATACCTGCACATTTTAAAAGCATCCCCACAGTATTCTGTCAAGCAAGTTCACTGGTCAAAATTGTAGGTCTATAAGACCAACATGTAAGCCATAATGATAAAGATAAATAATTTGACAAACAACCAAACCAAAATGCCATTCTACACTAGCCTTTACACAGTTATGATTGAGATCATCATTAAGAGAAAGGAAAAGCTTGCAATGTGCATTGTGACTCCTGGAGATCACAACCACCATTACCGGATTTGACTACAAACTTTGACCAAGAATCCCATCCTTCACTTGTAAACAGAACAACTTGATCTTCTACTATTCTACCAAATAATATAGACAAATAATCCAGGTATGCTGTCTAAACAATTAAAATTAAATCAGACCATACATTTTAGTATTTCCGAAAGCGATGCAAGGTGCAATAGCTGTGGACATGAGCCATCTTGTGTTGAAGAATATATGACAGGAACTGTAGCAACCTCATTTTACAAAATTCTCTTTGCAACATCTTTCAGAGAATCATAAGGACTTACCTACATAAGTTAAAGAAAACGGTAATAAGGTATCTCATTTCCATATGAATAGTTCATCTCATGAAAAGATATAAGATTATGATTATGTCTTTTGTTATTTACGAAAATAATCATTCCTAAGCACAAGCATTTCTAACATTGATCAAGCATGTTCCCTCATTGCTCCCTTCAAACCAAAATGTAAGAAAGCTACAATTAGTAAGTAAATCCTCTATTAGCTCTGAGGTAATTTCAACAAGAAAAGGAAAATTCCGTAAACCTCAAACAATAAATCCTTTGACATCATGCATAATAGAAAGTTAAATGTTAATATCCTCTATTAGCTATGAAGTAATTTGGACATGAAAAGGAAAATTCCCTAAACCTGAAACAATAATTCCTTTGAAATCATGCATAACAGCAAGCTAAGCGTTTATTAGCACACATGTCCAAATTTGTAGAAGCATCCCAGAATAGTGTTTGTTCCAATGCAGCTCAAATAAACAAACACATTTATGGAATTATAGGTATACAGTTGATATAACACACAACAAAAATGAGTCTACAAGGAATAAAATCCGATTGCATTTAGATTAAATAGAAAATGATGGCTGCAAGACATGCAAGATCAATGGATGAAGAGATACAGACCATTTGGAAAAATAAAGTGGCATTTAGATCTTGTCTATTGGGTATGGTTTGCATCATTTACCTTTAACAGAGCCTGCTAGTCAAACATTCAATGATAGACTCCACTCAATGGGTTAGTCATGTTAACCCTCTTTCAATAAGGGTGATTTGATCAGAGATTCTTGAGATGAGATCTGGTGATATTATCTTCAAGAAATGTGGATAAATTAAAATTTAGAACCAGGATGAGCACGTGAGAAAGCTAGTTGTAGAGTTTGTCTCGCTTGAACAATCAATGGAAAAAAGGGTACCTATCCTAGTGTTTGAGAATCAACACTTGAAGCAATAAGCAAGACAAATGGAAGAGAAAGAGCACCAGTTGATGAATTAAGAGAACGAGGCTAACCCACCTCATCCCAAGCCTAAAAGCAAGAGCCAACCCAATGCTCAAAAGGCAAAACAAGAAGCTAAAATGTGATAGACTCGAACCAAGGGAAAAATCACTGTGACTCAATGCATCATGCAAGGTTTTGAGGGCAGGCATAAGGCCACCACTGTGTACCAACTACATAATTTGGAGGAGAAGGTCAGGAGTCACAGGGCTGCCACCACTAGCAAGAGGCCTGATAAGGACCTTGCACATATCATACCAGACACGAGATTGTCAAGAAGTAGGACCACAAGGTATTGCTTAACCCTAGACCTCTATTGATACACTAAGAATTTGATGGCTTGCCACCTAGATTCAGTTTTAAAAAGAAGCAATTGCAACCTACTTCTGAAAGAAATTAAAGAAGAGCTGCAATAGAAAAATGATAAACATTACTTCCTATTCTCTTATTTATTTTTATCCCTCTTTGTGTCTCTTATTTATTCCGTTTTCCCAACTTGGATAAGCACTAGTCTCGGTCCTCCTTCATTTTGTTTCCTATGCTATAACTTTTGTTTCCTATGCTATAACTTCTAAGAAAGCACCATGTAATGACTCACTCCACTATACTTGAGATAGAAATGCAAGTAACATATAATGAGAGAGACATATGGGATGAGGTGTAAATAATTTGTGAACCTCAAACAAAACCAAATGCCGGTTTAATCATAAGTTGCATGTATAATCTAGTAGGCCTCCAAATACTATTAAAGTCCCTTTTCACAAATGGGATAATGATGTATGGATATAGAGAATTTTCACAACTTCCCTAGATATATTGTGTTGTGTTCAAGGCAATTTTTGTCCTACTCGTCTAGGAGGAATATGACTAAGTATAACATCGTTTGACCTTAACAACACATAGTTAACCAATTCATTAACCTAAAAACTTCAACACTTGAGATAATGAAATCCTCATACCTTCAAGGGATAGGGATTCGCAGATTGTAGTTTGATCTATGAAATCCTCATACAAAAGAAGATGCTTGCTTTCACTAGAGAAGAAAAGTACCGGATACCTAACAGAACTTGAACAAGAAGACACACCTTGCTTCGATCCATTAGAATTGCAGTCTGTGATTGTGCTATGGGTTTCCTTGCTTTGAGTTCGCTAGGTGTTTTTAACCCCTCATCTTGTGCACTTGACCCTATGCTATCACTGATAGAAAACATGGTATTTTTCTATGTAGCAGTGGCATCTTGAGCCTACGTTATGATAGTACACCTCTGTTTTTCTGTCGGCCCATTATGTAACATATTTGGAAGAGGTTGTTGATTGGGTTTAACATGTTCTTTTATGCATATTTATTATAAAAATTTCACTGAGGTTTGTTGACAGAATTGTATGATTGTATTGGCCCGCCCTTCAACAATTATTTTGAGCAAGGTTGGTTGTTAATTGACTATTTTTGAAAGGGGTTGGAGCATTAATTTGTGACTCCTTTGACACACACTTCAAGAAATATTTTGACTGGTAATGAACATATTTGTGAGTTGTCAATGAGGACAGACTTAAGACAGTTTTGGCACACTTTTCAAGGGTATTCTTGAACATTTCATAAGGCAGCCTTGTGGATTTTATTGGCACACTTTCATAGGTTCTTTTGGGGATATTTTTGGTTGCATATTCACCTAGTATATTGTAGATGATGAAGAGTGTTGTTGCGGGACTATTTAAAGGATTTTGTAAGACGATTGTAAGGGTTCCCTGGCATATTTTGAAGGACTGTGTGAAGGATTCATTACAGACTTTGGAGAGTGTTTATGACTAATTTAGACAAATTTAAAGTAAGTCTTCCAAGGCACTAAAAGACATATTTTGATTGTTTGTATGAGTATATTTGTGTTAACCACAGGGGGAATCCCTAGGTGACTTTAGGGGTCAATTAAAAAAGAAAACAAGGATTGTTAACACTTAGATCAAAATAAAACTCTGCTGTCCTGAATAATTTCGCTAATAAATATGAAAAACAACAAGCAGAAAATGATCTCATAACTGGAAAATGCACTCAAGCTCTCAAGCTCTCTATTCAATTGTTTGGGTGAATCCTGCATCTTTTTGAGTTTGCTGACAAGTACCGAGTAAATTATGACAGCAGCATCACTGTTGCAAGAAAGTATTATGGGTCTGTTAGTGTATATAATGTAAGTGTTTCTGTTGCAAGAAAGTAACGTGGTACAATTACATGAAAAAATAGGCATTTGAATTGGGTTTATGATGTTTTGGTTTGGGTGGGTGTAGGATGAACTGTTTTGGGAAGCAACATGGCTTCATGAAGCAACAGGAGATCAGTACTATTTGAACTATGTGATAGAAAATTCATAGTCACTAGGTGGAACAATGTGGGCTGTGAAAGAATTCAACTGGGATGTTAAATATGCAGGGATTCAAGTGCTTGCATCCAAGGTCACAGTTTGAAATGATAAATTAACCAATTTTTTAATGGTTGTGATATTAAAATAATTAATCATGATTTTAAATCTCAATCTGTCCAGTGAACCTAAGCTGGTTAGTTGTAATCATCCATGCCATCAACTTGCATACAATGCATATATCAATTCCAAATGATAAATAGGTAGTTTGGACTACTTATCCACTCAATTAGTTGAGAAAGAATTTTTTCTTACAATTCACATTATATCTGGTTTGTAATCAGTTACTCATGCGAGGTAAAGGTGCCCAAAACTAGGCAGTCATGGAACAATACCAAGAAAAAGCTGAGTATTTCATGTGTGCATGCCTACAGAAGAATGGATACAATGTACAACGAACACTAGGTTGGACTTCATCAGTTTGCCTTCAAGAATACACAGCACATGCATTCCTTTATCTTGATAGCTAAGCCACAACGTGAACTAACGGAGTGCTTCTGTGTATTCAGGCAGGCTATTGTATTGGCAGAAATGGAACAACATCCATGTTGTGACAAGTGCCTCATTCTTGCTCACTGTCTACTCTGATTATTTGTCTTCTGCTGGTAAGAAACTACAATGCCCTGGTGGAGAAGTGGAGCCATTTGAACTGTTAGCATTGGCCAAGTCACAGGTATAATAATCATAAACCCCATGATAGCCTAAATTTCATATGGGAACAAGTTTAACTGATGGGTCTTCCTGTGCACTAAGATAACTCAGAGTGCAGAAGTTAGAAAGTCTCAATTCCTAATCAGGCTTCCTTTGGCTAAACTTTGCTCTTCTAGGTCGATTACATACTAGTTGACAACCCAAGAGCCATAAGCTACATGGTGGGGTATGGAACAAACTATCCGCGTCAGGTCCATCACAGAGCTGCCTCCATTGTATCATACAAAGATAATTCTTCATTTATCAGTTGCAGAGGAGGATATTATACATGGTTCGGTGGCCAACAAAGTGACCCCAATGTTTTAGTTGGTGCTCTTGTTGGAGGACCTGACCAAAATGATAACTTTGTTGATGGAAGAGACAACTATCAGCAAACAGAACCTACAACCTACAACAATATCCCAATGGTGGGAGTTTTAGCTAGACTTCAAGGTGGAAATGCAGGTATCATTGTCTTACTGGATGCTATTAGTTTGGTTTTTCTGTTTTAGTAATGTTGATGGTGGTTTTTTAATGGTTGTTCTTCTGGAAGTTGTTGTGTCTACTCCTGGATCAGGTTCGGGATCTTCTGCTCCAACTGCAGTTCCGAAGCCAAAGAGAAAGCCAAAGCTAGAGCCAACACCAAGGCCCTCTCCTGCTCCTAGACAGAGCTCTTCTCCTCCAACTTCCCCATAGAGTAAGCTTATTAATCCCAAGTTTAGGCTGCCAAAATCTAGCTTTAGCAGGGATGAGCAAAGGAGAAAGACAATGCTGGTAAAAGTTCAAATTTAATGTCATATTAAAAGAAACAAATTCATCTGGGCCAAATAGGGAGTTCAATATAAGTAATTTCAATAGTATTTCTGGCATTACAGATAAATCTTTCTTGAACTTAAAATATTGGTTCATCTCTTTTTTATTATATCATAATTTCCTATGTGTCTTCATTTCAATTGTTGGTATTTTACAAAAACAAAATAAATGTTGATAAATAGAGTGTCGAAAGAGTTAAATAATGATTCTGGTACAGACATTGTGACTTCCATGCACTAATGCCGAGTGAAGATATGCAAATACTACTGTGACTTCTATGCACTAATGCCCAGTGAAGATATCCAAATACTACTTTGGGTACTTTGGTAATTGTTAAACTCTAAAACAGTGCTAACTATGGTTTATTGTTCACAATCTGCAGAGGATAATAGGCTGCCCATCTCTCAGAAGCTGACAAGTTCTTGGTATCACAGAGGAAAGTCTTATGACAGATATGTTGTTTCTGTCACTAATAAATCTCCATATCAGATACTAATAGCTCTCAAGCTCTCTATTCTCCTTCTCCAGTTAAGAAACTCACTGAATGTGAAAGCATAGCTGGAAAAGGGGCATCTCAGTCTCAGACAATAGGGGGAACAGAGAAGGATGTCAGCCCAGCAGCTATAGGAGAAAGCATTTCAAACATGAAATGCTTACCTAAGTTACCTTTTGATATATATGTTCCTATATGCAAGAGAAAAAAGGCACACTCAAGATCATCTTCTCTTCAAAGAGTTGAAGCTTTGCATGCTTCGCCTGTAGAAGAGCAAAAGAATCCATCACTGCAGGACTACAATGGATTGAATAAAATGAAAAAAACCCACCACAAATTCCACAAATGGGCTTCATAAAAACCTGTAAGTGCCCCAGCCCCAACCAAAGTACTCCAAATCCAGATTCCCCATACACAACAGTCTGTGAGAAGGGGGCATCAAGTCAAATAAAAAATGAAATGGGTTCAGATGAACTTACTGCTCTGAAATCCACCATAGAGTCCGAGAAAGAATACCAATGGAATGAGCATGGATAGTAGCACCAAACCCACAACTACAAATCCAAATTTCCTCCATCCCTTCTTCATAGACATAATTTCCTTACGAAAACGCTAATCACCGGGTGCTATTTTCCCTCCTTGCCTGCACCATCAGATCTGGAGGTTTAATGCCCACAAACTCATGAGTGGGTGAATAGAAATTTATCAATATGTGTGGGGAAAGGAAATTACCCACCCATTGTTTTCTGTTGGATAAGGGGCATTAAAGTGAATGACTCCCTACCCCAGTATTGTGGGTGAAAACCTATATAAACATGAGCTAAGAACATGGTAAAGATGCACTGCACATGGACACTCAGGATTCGACCCCTCTAAATCTGCTCCAACCCTAACCCTATTCTTGTGTGTGAAATGAAAATTACTCTAAAACCTCGTTGATTTCCGGGGTAAAGGTGAATCGAATATGCACAAATGCAAATACTTATCGGTGAATACTTATCTAGCCTTTGCAAAATCCCATCTGTTGGATAAAGTGCATTGAAAGTAAAGACTGAATTGAGTACGCTGAATATCAAAAATAACAAAGACTCTCCCAAACCTTCTCCAAAACCAACCCGTTCTTATGGATGGAAACCCTCTTAACCTGGTCCAAGCCAAGCCATCGATATAAAACTAGGCAAAATTTCCACCCCATTGTTCTGTGTTCGATAAAACTTCATTGAATGTAAAAAATGTCTTAGGTGATTTGATTATGGACAATACCAAAAAGCCATCCAAATCTAGGGCAAGCCGATACCATGTTAGGTATTCCATTTTCAGGTGAAGGGTTGTGGTCTAGGCATAAATAAAATAAGTGGGGCTTTTTAAGCAGTCGTGTATCAGCTTTACTTTTCTCTTCAGGAGACTGTAACATCTATGGTTTCTCAAAGGATTTCTCTGCTTGGTCGCGTATTATATTGGTTGTCTCCTATATAAAAATGAGTGTCATAAACATACTTAATGCTCCTTTGCTATTAATACTCATGCTTCGAAGTTTTAAAAGATCCTTCATACTCTAGCAAGGTATCAGACCTGAGTTCGTGCTAATTAATACGAAAATTGAATGTCAAGTAAAAAATCCAAAATATTCCTTAAGCTGCACACTAGAGCTCCTGGGTATTATACCTCTATTTAAATACATTTTGTGTTAATAAAAATGAAAATTGAAACTTGGAGGTGCACATTATATGGGTTTGTGGTAATAAATGGGTAAATTCACAGTAACAGAAATTACCTATGCATGACACTCATCCAAGTCATGAAGAATCTCAACATCATTGAGCAAAACCTACGCTCCATACCAATCAGACATATCCGGATGTAGGGGAATGCATAAGAAGTCAACAATACCTAAACCAATAGCTGCATAAGCACCAATTTCTCCATGGAGACCCGTATCAGTGTCTATAAACACTTTCCAAATTCCAGTAGCATTCTGGAACGAACTGTATCAAGTAGCCCAGTGCAAAAATGGTTAAATAAATGTCATTCTGCTCAAACAAGGATATTAAATCTAACAAGAACACATTTTTAGAACTAAACTCACTTGAGTAGGACTGCCATGATATCTTGGCACTGAGTATTAGAAAATGCAATGGAATGCTCAAGGTCAATACTGCTAGGGCATATGTACATGTTAGTTGGCACTCTGGAATTAACTTGGTCCAATGGGATCGCGATTTCTTCAATGTCTATGCTTTTCATGGCCTTGGCCTTCTCCAGTGGACTATTCTCAGCAGCTTCCTGTGTTTAATACCAACAACCCCATATATAAACCCTAAATAAATCCTAAAACCCTCCACCTATGCGAAAAACAAGAATAAAACATCCAGATTGTCCATTTTTTTTAAAATTGTCCAAATTAAGCTGGAAGCTGGATATTTTGTTGTCCTCTGATCGTAATTTCTGAATCCCACAGGAGTTGCCTCGATGAGTGGCAGATTTCGGGTGAGCTCTATTTCCCTGGGGCTAGGGTCAGTAGTTGGATACCCTGCCACCATCCCCGTGATTCCTGAATGCAAAAGATCACAAGCCCATGCTTATGGCCCTGTTACTCTCCTCTCCTGCCCATGAAAACCCAGCTATATTCTCCTCTCCAAGACCCCTCGACCCAGCTTTGACCCAGATTGTTGCGTTTGATTGCCAAATAAACGCGGGCTTATCCGAATAAACAAACTTAATATTACCTTCTCGTGGATATAGCGACGAAAGTCGGGGCTTCAAATTGTAAAAATGCATAATTTACCCTTGATTTTTCTACGAAAGTAAAAAAACGTGGAAAACTAACATGGAAAAATACGCCCATATTACCTTCTCGTGGATATAGCGACGAAAGTCGGGGCTTCCTTAAAAAAAATTGTAAAAATGCATAATTTACCCTTGATTTTTCCACGAAAGTAAGAAAACGTGGAAAACTAACGTGGAAAAATCCACCAATATGTACTAGTGGTACATTGTGATTGATGACAATGTGGTCTTGTTAGATGAAAAATACCTGATGAACGCTTACACACATTAGATTTCACTCACCGTGCAATGATTTAAATATTAAATCTAACTCCAGCTAGACTTCCATCACGGTGCAATGTGATTGATGACGATGTGGTTTTTTTGGAAATCTAACTCCAGCTAGATTTCCAAAATGAAGCAATGTTCTTGATGACAATGTGGTTTTATCACATAGAAAACTCTCTTATGAAAGTGGACACACAATAGTTTTCACTAATCATGCCATGTTGTTAAAATAAAAGCTAACTCCAGCTAGATTTCCATCATGGTGTAATGAGCTAACACACATAAGCTTTCCCTTATAGTGCCATGTTGTTAGAAGGAAAGATAATTCAAGCTATATTTCCATCACGATGTAATGTATTTGATAACAATGTGGCCATGTTAGATGGAAAACTACCCTATGAAAGGTAGCATACATTAGTTTTACTCATTGTGCAATGTTTTAAGAATGAAAGCTAACTCAAGCTATATTTTCATCATGGTGCATTGTGATTGATGACAATATGGTTGTGCCAGATGTAAAACTACATTATGAATACTAACACACATTAGATGTCATTTATCGTGCAATGATTTAAGGATGAAATCTAACTCTAGATATATTTCCATCACGATGCAATGTGATCGATGATGATGTGGTTGTGTTAGATGGAAAACTACCTTATGAAAGCTAACACACATTAGATTTCACTCATTGTCCCATGTAGTTAGAATAAAAGTTAACTCCATCTAGATTTCCATCATGGTACATTGTAATTGATGACAATGTGGTCGTGCTAGATGGAAAAATACCCGATGAAGGCTTACACACATTATATTTCACTCATAGTGCAATGATTTAAATATTAAAGCTAACTCTAGCTAGATTTCCATCACGGTGCAATGTGATTGATGACGATGTGGTTTTTTTAGATGGAAAACTATCTTACAAAAGCTAACTCACATTAGCTTTCACTCATCATGCCATGTTAGTAGGAAACTAACTCCAGCTAGATTTCCATCATGGTGCAATGAGCTAACACACATAATCTTTTACTCATCATGCCATGTAGTTAAAAGGAAAGCTAACCCCAGCTAGATTTTCATAATGGTGAAATGAGCCAACACACATAAGCTTTTACTCATTGTGCCATCTTCTTAGATAGAAAACTACCTTATGAAGGTAACACACATTAACTTTCACTTATAGTGCCATGTAGTTAGAAGGAAAACTAACTCCAGCTAGATTTTCATCATGGTGTAATGTGTTAACACACATGGATTTTACTCATCGTGCCATGTTATTAGAAGGAAAACTGACTCTAGCTAGATTTTCATCATGGTGTAATGTATTTGATGAAAATGTGGTTGTTTTAGATGGACAAATACTTTATGAAAACTAACACACATTAGCTTTCACTCAGCATGCAATTTTTCTAGGAACGAAACCTAACTCCAGCTAGGTTTTCATCATGGTGCAATGCGACTGATAACAATGTGGTTGTGTTATATGGAAAAAAACTTATGAAATATAACACACATTAACTTTCACTTATCGTGCAATGGTTTAAGAATGAAAGCTAACTTCAGCTAGATTTCCATCATGGTGCAATGTGATTGGTGACAATGTGGTTGTGCTAGATGGAAAACTACCCTATGAAAGCTAACACACATTGTGTATTGTTTGAAGAATGAAAACTAACTCCATATATATATCCATCATGATGCAATGTGATTGATGACCTTGTGGTTGTGTTAAATAGAAACTACCTTATGAAAAATAACACACATTTTCTTCCACTCATCATGCCAAGTTGTTAGAGCGAAAGCTAACTCCAACTTAATTTTTGTCATGGTCATGGAGTTAGCTTTTGCTCTAACAACTTGGCACGATGAGTGAAAGCAAATATCATGGAGTTATCTTTCGCTCTAACAAATTGACATGTATGTTCAGATATAATCTCTTATTTGATGACAATGTGGTTGTGCTGGATGGAAAACTGCCATAAGAAAGCTAACACATATTAACTTTCATTCGCCACGTAATTTTCTTATAAGGTAAACTAACTCGAAATAAATTTGCATAATGGTGCAATGTATTTGATCATAATGTGGTTATGTTGGATGAAAAATTACCTTATGTAAGCTAACACAATGATTAACTATTATCATGAGCCATTTAATGATCATCATGATTAGCTATTATAATGACCTCCACAATTGTTTTTGTACATATACTTACAAATAGAATGATGTGTGCATTTATAATATTTTTGAATTCTTCTTTTTTTCAATAATTTGAAATTGTGGTAATAGTTTTTTTCGTTTTTTTTCCAGAAACAATGTAGTTTGATGCGAGTAAAATTGCAAAAGAAGCGACTTCAAAAGGTTAGAGTTCTTTATCTTCTTCATATGTATGAATTGAGATGTTATAAAATATGTTTTCATATTACTCTTTAATTGATTCTTTTAATTGTTTTCAAAACTACCGTAATATTTTCTACAAATGTTTTCAGATGCTAAGGACCATGATGCAAATGAAATTTCAAAGAAATCATCAAGGAAAAGAAAGAATACAAATATGACACTACAAAAGTCTCCAACAGTTGGTATGGAATTTTCAAATTTAGTTATTTACAAATAATTATACTATATTCTAGTATGCAATTTCACACTAGATGAAATTTGATATATCATTATCTGGGTAGTAAACTTCCATAGCACATAAACTTCCTTGTTCTTCTGCATGTGAATTAAAATGATTTATTATATGGTAGATTATTAATGTTTGATATTTCATGTTTTCTTTAACCATTGCAAACATTTTTTTCTACTATTGTTTCCAGATACTATTGAATTTGATGCAAATGAAACTACAATTAAAGCATCTAAGAAAAAACGAAAAGCAAGTGGTACACAATCAAAGCCTACTCAAGTTGGTATGGTAGTTTTATATCTTATTTATTCTAATTTAGTATTGTTATACTATATGATATTTTTAAATTTTAATAGAATATTAAATGACGATATTTATAATTATAATTTCATTTTGATTTATGCTAATAATTTCTTATTCTCGTTTTCATAATTGCTCAGTTCAAAAGCAAGTGAAATGCCACATCCATCAATCATGCAATGAGAAAGACTTCATTAAAGTCAAAATATTATGAATGCACCAATTTCTACTTCTACTTTTCAAATGATTAGAAAGTACAATACATCCAATGAATATGAGTTTGTGGGAGATTGGTATATTCAGATAGAATGTCCTCCAAATATGTTCCCTGATATGTGTCTGTTTGGATCCATAGGTGAAAAAGATCCAATTATATTAGGGATAGTTGTTAATTGTTATGCTCATGGTGAGACTGACATTGTCTTTCAAGTGGAGGCTATCAATGGACAAGAAGTAAAATTAGTCTCTTGTCCAGTGGAGTACACAAAATTTAGACCAGATTTAATTGAAGCTTCAAGTAAAGATCCGCCAAACACAATGAAAGAGTCAATGTTTAAGTTGAATAGTTATGAAAGATTCAATAAATCGGGTTAAAGAGTTGCATAGATCTTTTAGAATGTATCACAAAAGTTCTAAAATATCACAATGTCAAAAAGATGAAAACATCATCTGTGCTTCTTTATTTGCATCAAAGAGGTAAATTTCCTCATAAAATACCAGAAGATAGACTTGATGCTCATATTCATTATTTAAGGAGAATATATTTAAAAGATTTGGAAGAAAAAATTGCATCAAGTGGTTTCACACCTACTACAGAATTTAAAAAAACTGAGACAGTGAAACTAGCAGATAATTGTGATGAAATTCATGAATCCTTCAAGGAATGTTATTTATTTTCAAGCTCCTTCAACATAAAGGTGGATGTTCAAAGATGCATAGAAGCACCAAAAGTGTTTAAATTGAGATCACGAGGTGATGCAAATGTTCAGGTGTTGGTGAAATCTTTTTTAGAAAAATTTCAAACATCATTGCCTGATGCTCTCTTGATTCCATTTGATAAAAATGAGCCTGATCCACTAGTAAACCATGTGAAAATTGTAAATGAGACAGATATAAATGCTATAAATGTCAACTTTTGGATATTTGATGGCCAACATACCATTCAAGCCACCAAAGAAATTATAACAAATCCCAAGTATAGTGTATCTACGAAGGCAAAAAAAAAGTATAAAGAACGTTCTGCTCAATTCTTGGAACCATCAGTTGATCCCGGTGTTGTGATTCGCATTTGTTGTCAATTAAATTCTGCAAATAATGTCTTCTTCAAAACTCCTTTCATTGATTGTGTGTGCTCTGCACGACAGTTCTTAATTGATAATGACAAATTAAAGAAAAGGAGGATTGGAAATTCTAAGACATCGGATGACAAGGTATGTAATTTTAATTATTTTTGCACCTAAAATATTTTAATAATGGATTTTTATTAAAATATATTGACTTATTTCATTTCAAAATATTATTCATATTTTCATATATACATTAAATTCTTATTAGTTTATGTTTGTTATTTTTAACAGGTTGACGATGAAATGTTGTGCTCCTTCTTTGATTGTCCACTTTCAAATTTTGCTGATAAAAAAATTCTTTTATATCTTGATCAACCTGTTTGGGATAAATGGGACACTGTTTTTAATTGTTACCAATTAGGTACATTGGAATGTTCTCCGAGCCAACCTGGTTCTCAAAAGTACAAGATAAATAATCTAAATACTTTGGCAGCTACTTCTTTTCGCCCCCTTCAGGGATTAACCATTGAAGAAATTGGCTCTGTAGCAGATAAGATATTGGATGGAACCATTTGGTTTTCTATTCCAAATGATGCTATAAAGTTAAAATATTATTGTTCTAAATTGAAAACGAAAAGAACAATCTTGGATGCAATGGTTCAATACTGTCAAAGTCACGATAAAAAATTGAATGATAAGGCTTTAACCACATCCAACATTCTTGAGCATTATGAAATAAATGATATCATATTTGCCAATTTCTGTACAACTGTTGAAGGGTCTACTTATGTAAAAGGATCGTGAAAAAAAAATAGAGTCCTTTTCTCAGCAAGCATGTGAAGTACTCAACAGATTAATAAGTGGATCAACAAATGTTCAACAAGATGAAAACTTTGAATTTGGGTGCCAGTTTGGGGGCCCTAGTCTTCTCTCAACACTTTTGCACTCTTTCCCTTCTCTGGTTGATCCAGTACTATATACCGACCTTGTTGTTCTAGATTCACTTGCTTTGAAACAAGAATCATTCCACATGGCTTATTATATTAAATTGTTTCGATTTTTTATTGACAAAAATGGGTTGACAGAATTTACCATAGTTCTGTTAGAAGACCTTTGGTCATTTAAAGATGTCCACCAAGCTTTGGAAATTGCCATAAAGAACTCCAAGTTCAAGTATAACATCACTAAGGGCATTTATAGGTACAAACAAAATTTGTTTAGTTATGATATAGTTTTAACTATACATTTCTATACCATAGAATTAAAAAAGGTTGAGGCTCCAGAACACTATCACACTTTTAAAAACATATTTGATCAAAGTGAGAGAGATGTTGAATTCTGGGTGGATTTATTGGAAAAACACCAACAAAAGATGGAAGTGAATGTAATTTTTTCTCTTTATGCAGGGACAAATTTAATCAAAGCTTGCCTTAACTATAAAAGAAGAATTGTATGCATTGTACAAAAAGAGTCACAAAGGAAAACCATGTTGAAAATTCACAAAGATTTTCAACTGCCAAGATCAACATCCATCAACATCCTGGAAAATTCAGGTACCGCAATTTGTTGTTTTCATTAAAATTGTTTGGTTTTATCATTGTTTAGAAGTCTTAATTGCCTACTTTAGTACATAGACTAATGATGGGGATTGTAAAGTAGAAAATGTTGACAGCGGTCTACAAAACAACCAACAAGATAATGTGGATAATATTGAAAAAGGTTTGGAAATTGAAGCCAAAAGAGAAGAATATATCATACCAGGTACGTAATTTGTTTGATTGTTTCTCTTGTTTTTATTTAATATTATCTTTTTTGGAAGAATTATGGCAGAATTAAATGATTGGCATACTCTGATAAATGTATGACAGAATTAGATGATTAGCATGCCCTTATAAATGTATGGCATAATCTAG
>LPNX010928538.1:3727-85241 GCA_001517045.1 Pseudotsuga menziesii
TCAACCAACAAGCTATAAATGACCAAAATAAAAATGACCAATTTTGGTCATGTAATAAAAGACCGCAAATTAGCCACCAGCGATCGCCAAACCAAAAGTGGTCATTGATATGCGGATTTTGGTCATTTTTTTGGTCACTAATCTCTCATTTTCCACTAGTGTGAGAAGAGAAAGGATTTGCAACCCCAAAGTAAGGAGTCCATAATGGTTGGATGTAATTAATATGAAAATGGATACAATATATTTGATCCCTCAACTCAAAATACTTCCATTGAGAGAAGTGTTCAGTTCGAAGAAGAGCCTATGCAATAGGCTAAACTAGAAAAAGGGGATTGCTCACATCCTCCACTCAATGATGATGTAAGTGATGTTTCCATTTATTGTTTTTCTGGTTCTGATATGGAATATGAATATAATGACATGCATGCAAATCATGATTCTCCCACAAGTACAAAATGGGTTTATAAAACCATACAAGCAGCTGGTGATCTTGCAATCGATCCACTAGACACCAGGAAGACTAGATCTCAATTTCACAATGCTTTCTCCACTTTTGATTTGAATCTTCCTGAGAGTTGTTTTCTGATGGTTGGATCTCATCCAAATTCATATGAATAAGCATAAAATTACCCAAAATGGAAATAATTCATGAAAGAATAGTTCAAGTCTTTGCAAGACAATGAAACTTGGGATTTAGTTCCTCTACCCTCCAAGAGGAAACTAGTGCAATGTAAGTGGGTATATAGGACCAAAATGGTTGCTGATGGTTCTAAAGTGAAGTATAAGGCCATATTAGTTTCCAAAGGATTCTCTCAGTTCCAATGAGTGGACTATATAGAGACATTTTCACTAGTGGAAAAGATGGACTCAATAAGGCTAGTTTTGGCCATTGTTGCATCCAAACGATGGTAAGTGCACCATATGGATCTGAAGAGTGCATTTCTCCATGGTGAAATTCATGAGTAGATCTATATGAAACAATATGAATGTTTCATACATGATCCTTCACTCTTTTGCAGGTTAAATAAGTCTCTCTATGGCCTCAAGAAAGCTCTTAGAGCTTGGTATGCCAAGATAGACAATTTCCTTCTCTCCCAAGGTTTTGAAAGATGAAAATATGATCATAATGTGTATTTTCAGAATTTTTATGACCCTATTCTAATAATTGTATTGTATGTGGATGATATTTTGATCAGTGGAATTTTCATTGATGATATAGGTTCAGTTAAGTCTTCTTTGCATAGCGTGTTTTCAATGACTAGCCTAGGATTGTTAAAACAATTTCTTGGCTTGGAGATTGAGCAATATGATGCAGGTATCAAGGAAAACAAATAAAAGCATGATTTAGAAATATTACATAATTTAAATATGGATGAATTCAAGGTTGCTAAGTTTCCCTTCCTTTCAAGGGTAAAACTAGGTGATTTTGATTCATCTCCATTTAGGACAACTCGTTGTATAGGAAACTAGTTGGGAGCTTGTTGTATCTCATAGACTCTTAAACTGTTTTGGCTAATGTAATAGTTGTTTTTGATATAAATATACAATAGACTCATGAGATCCATTTTAAGGTTTCCAAAAGGATCTTGCATTATGTGCAAGGAACCAAACATTTCAGGATACACTATGCAATTAGTTCTCCACTAGAACTAGTGGGATGTAATGTCCCAAATTTTACATTGGGTCACAATGGCCAAATCACATTTTCCATATTCATGAAATTTGTCAAAGGGATGCTAAAAGTCAATAATTTCCAAGGTGGAAAATCACTAGTTTCCTAGCTTAGGGGTGGAAGCTTTGAGATTTGGAATAAGGGGGATAATAAATGATGTTTAAAAATTAGAAGAGGATAAATATTTAATAATGTAGCTTATTAAATAAATACAAGAGAAAAATGAAATGGCTATGGAGAATGGAGACACATGGAGACTATGGGGCCCACTCAAGCTAGAATTCCTATGTTAAATGGCATCCTCCTCTTGCAATTTCGAATCTATGGGAAGCCTATTTTTTTGGGATGGATTATGAGGTTAATATAATTTTCCATATACTTCATAGGGCTAATTTGGGATGAATTGTAACTTACATGGGAGAGGAATATCCAAATGGGAGTTTCATGGACACTTGGTTAGATTCCCCTTATATTTATGACATCTATGACAACAATGATTGAGATTCTATGACAGTTATGACACAATTCAGATATGAAGGATGAAATACTGAATCACTGACATCTTAGGACTGAATAGATCATCTTAGAGGTCGAATTTGGGAGATGAAGAAGGCCGAGAGGCTCCAACTCAAATTTGGGAGAAGATGGAAGGTGAAGAGAGAGGCCACATGGCATAGCATGAGCAGCCACACCAATTCAACTTGGATTTGGTTTATGGATGGATTTGGAACCTTAGAATACCAATAATTTTTATAAAATATAGAGATCAGCCATGAGAATAAGCTTGTTCTCATTTGTGAATTGTGAGAGCTAGTGGATGACTAGTTTTCTTGCTTAAGCCAATTTCGAGGGTGAAAGATTTCCATCCCAGTTGGTGTTTGGTAATGCCACTCTAGTCTTTCATGGAGCTTTAATGGATTCTTATCTATAGGTGTAAGCTACAGGAAAGCATGTGGATTCTTCTATTACAGCACTCTCTCTCAACTATTTCTAGTTTTCACACCATATTCATGCAAATGGAGGGATTGCGCTTTGGGTAAGCTATTGATCTCTTTGGGGAAGATTCTAATTCCAATTATATTATGTTCTGATGTATATGATATTTATTTCATGTTCATAATAATCTCAGGTCAAAATACCTGAAAGAATTCATGTAAAAATGTTGAACAATGAAGAAATAGTGTCATTTACCCACTATCTTGTCGTGAACCATTGCAATGCTAATGATTTCAAATTGGGAGAGCCTTCCATTATCCATTTATTATTGTAATTAGTTCAATATTATCTGTTATTCATTCTCAGAAAGTTTCAAGTCGAAATTCCCAAGATTTGTATGCCAAAATGGATGATGTATGGACTATAATTAATGTGTATTTCAAGTATCATGTTCAGTAATTAAGCATTGGAATCCATTTTACTCATTTTTATTGCATTGGGAGAATATTTGGTGCATTTTCCCCAAGGGTCGAAATTGTGACTTGGGAGTTGTTTTGGAAAGAGTCATAATAGCCTATATAAACTGAACCATGATGCATATGATACTTTTAAAAGTTCCCTTACACATACCCAGCCTATGTTCGGAAATTCAAGTGACTTTGGGATCATTTGTGAAGCCATTTTCAACAATTACCGAGGGGGAATTGAAGCCCCAATTTGCTAGTAAAGACTCCTACTTTGAACAAAACATTAAAAAAGTTTGCAGAAGTAATTGGTGTTGAAATATTGTAACTTCGAAGAATATTCTATATGTATCATTTTGTGGTCCCTGATAGTCCTACCAGGAGAACCACTTGTATTACTTTGTACCCCAATGCTTCTAATCGGAAGAACTAATAAGAGTCATGAGGTAGTCCCCTCTAATTGTAAAGGTGGGTCATTAGCACCCCAGTGTGGTTACTTGAGCCTACATGTGTAACTCGAGGCTACATGTCAGATTTAATTATTAAAGTGAACAAATGAATATAAATAGAGGTGTGGCGCTCCTCATTTGGAACACACACTCTCACTTGTGTAGCGCATTAGTGGAGGAGAGAGAAGTAGCTAGAGAAGGAGGAGGATCAGTCTTTGATATTCCTTTTGATTTTACCTTTTATCTTTTGGGGCATCTATATTGTGGAATATTTTGCTGGGTTTTTCCCTTTAGGGTTTTCCCAGGATAAATCTTTGTGATCTTTTTTGTATGGTTGTGCTTGTCTATCTTTCAGTGATCCTGTTTATATGCTTTTGTTATGAAATTGAAATGAAATACTAATGATCTATATTAGCATATGAAAATTCAACAATTGGGAGGTCAAAAAATATACATTAACATAATATTTAAGTTATATTATCAGTCATGTACCTTCAGAGAAAATTTGGAAGCATTTGGGTCAATTTGGAGGTCTAGACATCAAAACTAGTTAAGGTCAAAATTGGGGAAAAAGTGAAATAATTGGTCATTTAAAAAAATTTCAAAAAGGGACATTACAGTGGTATCGGAGCTTGATCTTGGAACCTGATGTGGTATTATATTTATTAATAAAATAATTTAGTGGCCACCATTATATATTGAAACCCAAAAGTGCTTTTGTTGAAGAGGAAAAAAAAGTAGGAGAAGAAGACAATTTTTTGAAAACTATGACTAGGCATGAAAAGAGAACCTCATATGATGGTGAGGAGATAATAAAAAGCATGGAACCTATATTTGAATACATGAACAAGAATATTATGAAAGGATTTGAATTTTTTTCTATCCAAAGTTGGGAAAAATATATTGATTTTAAGAAAACCAAGGAGAAAAATGCATCAGCTTGTTTGAAGGAGCAAAAGGAGGAGACCCATGAACCACCTAGTTCTGAAATAGGTGGAGTAGAAAAAGTAGTACATGAAGATGATCAAAATTCAATCCCAAGTGACTTAGAAAAATATGAAGAGAGATCACATTAGTATGAAGAATTTTTTATTGAAAAGACTGAAGATAATTTTGAGACACATGCTACCTTGGAAATGAAACAAAGAGCATCTACTAATGGATGCTTGAACTATGAAGGAGTACCTACTAATGGGTGCTCACAACCCTATGTTGGTGACGTAGAGATCAGATTTAAAAAAATTTCTGCAAGCCAAAATTCCATTAAACATGAAAATGAATACCTTGTAGCAGTTGAAGAAGAAACAAGATCAACTTCCCCATCACCACTTGAGCTTCATGAAGTTGGTCCAGGCAAGAAGGAAGAAGATGAGGAGGTTCATTTGCAAGAGCCTCATTTTCTTGAAGGGTCCTTAAATATGAATGAAAATAAAATCCAAGAGGCCCTTAGCATACTCCATGATACTCAATCATTGGTATCAAATTCTTGTTGGAGAGCTACTTCCTTGGAGGATCCATCCTTCCTTGAAGACATCGAGAAGATCCAAAGAGCAATGTGCAACATCAAAGGTAATTTCATGTATTTGATTTTTGATAGAAAAAATTTCATTGAGCTTATTGAATGGTTACCTGCAGCAAACAAGTAATCAAAACACACGATATAGCAGCAGAACTCAGAATCACTTTTATATTAATCGCAAGCCACTTCGAGGGGGCAACCTCCTTTGATCAAGCTCAATACAAATTAACTTCACGGTGCCTTCCTTGGCCTCAACACAAAATTATATACCAAAATAGGCGCCAATAATATGGGTCAAAACCATGGGCCAATATAAACTATGGGCGCCAATACTATGGGTCAAAACCATGGGCCAATATAAACTATGGATCAACAAATACTACAGGCGGCTTACAAAGCATATGCGCCTCACAACAATAACACAAACTATGGATCAACAATTACTATGGGATGACTTACAAAGCATATGCGTCCAACAACGATATACTAACATAGTAAAGAGAGGGATTGACATGGGTTCCTAACATCCTCTCCCCCTTAGAAAAAGCTTTGTCCTCAAAGCTTTAGATGTGGAGATTGTCGCTGTATCTGGAGGAGTGGTTCCCACGTAGCATCCTCGGGCTGCATTCCGTGCCATTGAATTAAGACCTCTGTGATAGAGTGAGAGCGAAGCTGACGAGTGCGCTTATTGAGGACAACCTCCGGCTCCAAAAAGATGGATCCTTCATTATCCAGTTCTGGTAAAATAGTCTGGCCTTTGATGTTGGTGCCAAGAACTTTCTTCAGACAAGAGACATGAAATACTGGATGAATGCGGGAAGAAGGCGGAAGTTCCAATTTAGAAGCAACAGACCCAATCTTTTGAAGAATCCTATATGGCCCATAGAACTTTGGGGCGAGCTGATGACGCCCTTTGAGTTTTAGTGAGGATTGCTTGTAAGGATGGAGATGAAGAAAAACCATATCACCGGCTTCAAAAGTGCGCTTAGAACGGTGCTGATCATCTTGTTGCTTCATGCGATTGCCTGCCATGTGAAGGTTTTCGCGCAAAATGCGAAGGACCGCGTCAACTACCTGAACTGGAGAACTACTGGGGGTGTAAGGAAGAAGAACTGGCGGTGCTTGAACATAAATTGTTTCATATGGAGTCATTTTAGAGGCAGTGCGGTAAGAGGTATTGTACCACCATTCAGTGAGAGGGAGCCACTTTTCCCACTGATGTTGTTGCTCAGAGGAGAAGCAACGAAGATAAGGTTCCAAGCATTTATCGATAATTTCAGTCTGACCATCTGTTTGGGGGTGATAACCTGAACGCATCTTCAGCTTGGTGCCAGTGTGGTGAAAGAGTTCTGTCCAAAAATGACTAGTGAAAGTCGCATCACGATCCGAGACAATGGAAGAAGGCATTCCATGAAGACGAAAGATCTGGTCCAGGAAAATTTGAGCAACGGAAGAGGTTGTATAGGGATGGCTGAGAGCACAAAAATGACGATATTTGGAGAGGCGATGAACCACAACCAAAATCACAGTCTTCCCTCCAGATTTAGGGAGCCCGTCAATGAAATCCATAGAAAGATCTGTCCATATCTGGGGAGGTATGGGAAAGGGCTCAAGCAATTCCGGAAGGGGTGTTGTTTCACCCTTATTGCGATGGCAGGTATCACCTTCAACCACCATCTGTTGAATTGTCCTTGTCATGCCCTGCCAAAAGAAGTTGTGCCGTGCCCGTTCATACGTTTTGAGAAAACCAGAGTGCTCCGCTGATAGAGAAGCATGGAGTTCATAGAAGATATCTTGTTGAAGAGCTGTGTTCTGGGGAAGCACCAGACGACCCTTGTATCGTAGTGAAGCACCATCCCAAGAGTAATGTGGAACAGCAGAAGGGTTGTTGGCCAAGCGTTGGATGATGTGAGATAATGAAGAGTCATTGACATAACCCTGCTGAACCGATTGCAACCAATTTGGAACAGGCATAGAAATAGCGGAAAGAGAACCTTGGTCATCAAATGTGTGAGAAAGGGCATCCGTCACAAGATGGTCCTTACCCTTCTTATAAGTGATCTCATAGTCATAACCCATGAGGTTGCTAACCCATTTCTGTTGTGCTGGCGAGGATACACGCTGTTCTAGGAAATATTTCAGACTCTAGTGATCAGTCTGGATGCAGAAATGAGTCCCTGAGAGGTAGGGTAGCCACTTTTGTACTGCATGCAAAATGGCTATCATTTCCTTCTTATATGTAGAGGTAGCTAAATTCTTACCAGAAAGGGCTTCGCGGGTGAACGCAATGGGTTGTTCATCTTGAAGGAGAACATCACCAAGTCCATTGTTGCAAGCATCACTCTCAATAGTGAAGGGCTTGGAAAAATCGAGCATAGCTAGAACGGGTGTAGTACACATAGCTTGTTGCAGCTTGTCAAATGCACGCTCGGTAACATGTGTCCATGTAAAAGCATCATTTTTCAACAGCGTAGTTAATGGAGCTGCAAGCTTCCCATAATCCTTGACAAACTTGTGGTAGTAGCCAGTCAACCCCAAAAAACCACGAAGGCTCTGGAGTGTCTTAGGAGGTGGCCAATTGTTCATGGCAGCGATTTTGGCAGGATCCACACAAACCCCTTGTGCTGAGATAATGTGCCCGAGATACTCAACTTCCTTTTGGCCAAAAACACATTTAGACTTTTTGGCATGGAGATGATGATCAGAGAAAAATTGCATTACAAGAGCCAGATGCTGGAGATGTTTAGCCCATGTTTTACTGTAGATGAGGATATCATCAAAAAATACCAGAATGAATTTCCGCCAATAGGGCCTGATGTTGGGAGGAATGCTACCAGGGAGGATCTGAATACGATGGTCCTCTGGTCGTGAAGGTGGAAGTCCCACTGGTTCAACAAAAACACCTGTATAGCGATCCAGAATTTGTTGGAGATCCAAAGGAGTAGTGTGGGCCGCTGAAGGTTGCATTTGAAGGGAATGGAGTTGAGCAATGACACCATGGGAACTCTTCTTAAGGA
The DNA here is from genome assembly GCA_001517045.1 of Pseudotsuga menziesii. Taxonomy (NCBI): domain Eukaryota; kingdom Viridiplantae; phylum Streptophyta; class Pinopsida; order Pinales; family Pinaceae; genus Pseudotsuga; species Pseudotsuga menziesii. The sequence continues at coordinate 11,785 of LPNX010928538.1, forward strand.
TTTTTTCTAGGCGATGTGAACTGATGATGCTAAGAGACCCTGGTTGTAATCCCTTCAATGTGTGTTTGTGTCCATCGGGGGAGAACTGCATCCAAAGTTCAGCAAAATCCCATAATATGGGGCCAAGTGTGCGCAGCCATTGAGCGCCCAAAACCACATCACATCCGCCTAAGGTCAAGGCAATCATGTCAGAGCGGAGGTTATAATCTCCCATAGAGATACGCACATTACGACACTTCCCTTTGCAAGGTAAGGTGCCCCCATTGGCAATCATGACTTCAAAGTTGGAGCAAGGATGGATAAAACAATCAGCTTGTTTGGCGATCTGAGGGTCAATGAAATTATGCGTGCTGCCAGAATCAATGAGTATTGTAAGAGGAAGCTTCTTGAAGTAACCACGTACCCGCATTGTTTGGGGGGCAGTGACGCCAGCTAAAGCATGGAAGGATATCTTGAGTTGGTCGTCTTGAGATGGAGGGTCAGTAGGCGACTCCTGAGTGTCAACTGGAGCATCCATTACATCGGCAACTTCTTCACCAATTTCAGAGGCGGGTGGAGAATCCACATCCAATAGATAGATCTTTTGTTGAACACATCGATGTCCCCGACTGAATTTCTCATCACAATTATAACAAAGCCCTTTTTCTCTGCGTGCCTGCATCTCTGTTTCAGACAAATGCTTGATTGGAGGTGAGCGAGGAGCTGGCGGAATGGGAGGTCGTTGAGAACCCATATTTCGGAAGGGAACAAAAGAGGATTTGGAGCGTTGTTGGGCTGCCATCTTGTCTTCTGCCAACTTAGCCAACCCCAGGGCTTCCATCATTGTGTTGGGATTGAACATTTTGACCTCAGAGCGAATTGCATCCTTTAGACCACTAATAAAACAACTCCGGTAGAAGTCATCAGGAAATCCTGCAGTGTGATTAGCTAGTTTCTCAAATTCAGTTTGATACTCTTTCACAGTGTCAATTTGGCGAAGTTTAATGAGAGCTCCTGTGAAGTCATCAAAAGCACTAGGACCAAATAGTTTCAAAAGGAGTTGGCAAAAAGCAGGCCATTTTGGCTCGTCATGAGCCTTGATGTACCAATGATACCATTGAAGAGCTTCCTGTTCCAAATGAAAGGAGGCAAGTGGAACTTGGTGGACATCAAAAGTATTATGAAGGCTGAAATACTGTTCTGCACGATAGATCCATCCAGTCGGATCAGTACCATTGAAGCACGGAAAATCTAGCTTCAGACCGCGAAAATTGCTAGAAGAAGAGAACCCATTGGTTGATGAAGACTCAGACTGTTGTCTAGTGTTCATAGCTAAATGCTCAAGATGGAGACCGAGAAATTTGTCATCCAGTTCCTGGAGTTTGGCTTGGATGGCTGCAAGTGCTTCCTCCATGATTTTTTCTCCGGTGCGGGTGACAAACATAAGAAGGAGATTTTTCAGGAAGAGATCTGCAACGATGCGGAAGTGATCGGCAACAGATGGATCTGTAACGGCACGGAACTGATCGGCAACAGTTCTGGACAGAGGAAATCTGTAATTGTGCAACTGAAAATAGATATGGACCCTAGGTATGTGCGGCTTCCTATCGATTCAAGGGATTCACTCGGCCACCAATGCTGTCTGACATCTTGCGCAATGGGGCAGTACCCCTCACTTCACGGATCAGGTAAAACTGATAACCGCTTGGCCACAAACGACAGCTCTTGGTTTACCTCACGGGTGGGAACTAATCAATCAGGTAGGGGTCGTTTCCCTTTTCGCTGGCAGGTCCTCTCAATGGGCCAGCTACTTTGGGGTTCCTGTGGTACTCCTCACAATGATTTTTAGGGATTATGCCCAAGTACTTCCCACAGTTAAGCGGAGAGGGATTATTCCCAGATCCGAACCTGCAACAGAAAAAAAATTTGGGCAGAAATTCCACCCAATGTTCAAAAACCTGATCTATATTGCTCAAAATTGCTTTTATAGCATGTTTTCGGAACTAGAACAACCACTCTGCTTCTACCCGTGAAATCGGAAAAGAAATCTGGGCACTCGGTCAAAATATTTTCTTTCCGCAATTTCCGCGGCCGTCACTGAAATTCTGAAAAATTGCGGATTTTAAATTTGCAATATCTCCACTTTTAGAACTCCAAATGAGATGATTTTTTTTTTGAAATTGCGTATTTTTGAAAGAGGAATTGAGATATGCAATCTGTTTCTTCTGATTTTGTGCAGAAAGTTTCAGAAATTGGTCTGAAAGTCGCCGCTCAAAAAAAAAAAAAAATTCCCACTTGTGCCAAGGAAAGTGCTCTGATACCAGATGTGAGGAACATGCAGCAAACAAGTAATCAAAACACACGATATAGCAGCAGAACTCAAAATCACTTTTATATTAATCGCAAGCCACTTCGAGGGGGCAACCTCCTTTGAGCAAGTTCAATACAAATTAACTTCACGGTGCCTTCCTTGGCCTCAACACAAACTTATATACCAAAATAGGCGCCAATACTATGGGTCAAAACCATGGGCCAATATAAACTATGGATCAACAAATACTACAGGTGGCTTACAAAACATATGCGCCTCACAACAATAACACAAACTATGGATCAACAATTACTATGGGACGACTTACAAAGCATATGCGTCCAACAACAATATACTAACATAGTAAAGAGAGGGATTGACATGGGTTCCTAACATACTTGAAGGATAATGAATTTATTGATAAGCTCACAATTCAAAATGAGAAACTTCTTGAAAAGTTGCAAGACATTTGTTTTTCCTCCGATGTTTCAGATTTTCATAAGGTAGATTGCTTGGAGGATTCTCATGACATGATAGATCATGAAAAACATGAAAAATTGTAGGTTCTTGATGTGCTTGAGGATTATAGTGATGATATCCAATCACTAGTAATGGTGGAAGAGGAACTTGAGTTGCCTCTTGAAAATGGTTACACAATTTTTGAAGAAGTGCATAATTCCACCACCTTGGAACCAACCCATGAGGAAATTTTTGCATTTTCTAGGGAGGTGAATAATCCTACCCCTATGGATACTTCACATTATGAAAATTTTTCACTTACTTATCATTTGGGTGAGTTGGTTCTTTCTCCTACATCCACACTTCTAAATTATGCATCAGTCATCCTAATGAAGTATGGGTGAAAGGTTTCTTTTTGATGGTACCACATGAAGGGCATGGAAATTATATTTCTCCTTTTGATGATGGAATTATTATAGAACCATCTTATTTACATTTGCAGCAGCATCCTTGTTTACATTATGATTATACACATCTACATGGGTGCACCTATGATGTTCATTTGAGTCACTTGAAGACTCATGGTTTTTCTTGCTCAACATTTGGTTAATTTGATGTTGGAGGAACTTCATCCAACACTTGGGTGAAGAGGGATATGACTAAGGAACATTATTATTGGCAGCAAAATCCTCTGTTATTTCATGATGATATACATATTCATGGGTTTATTGATGAGACTTCTTTGAGACACTTGAATTCTTCGTGTTTTATTTGCTCCCTATTTGGTTCATATTTTGGTGGAGGTTCTTCATTCACTTCTTGGGTGAAAGAAAAAATGGCTGATTATTATTTTGATGCATATTAAATTCTTTGGGATCAGCATTATAAGAAATAGGATCCTCACGTATGTCATTGGAGCATATTTGATTGGTCACTTGAAGCATGTATGCACTTGGCAAATGGTAGTCTACTCACTGGGAGGTATAAGAACTTTCATGATTTCTTGGTGAGGCACCTCCTTGATGTACATTCTTATTATGTTGTTATATACTTTGATGATATATATTATATACTCATGATGTTTGAAAGAATGCATACAAGAAAACGGGATCTAGGAATTCTCTTTCCAAATGGTATGGGTTGGAGAGCACTCTTAATTGTTGGAGTGCAATGCAAGCAATGGGACCCTGGGATAGTTTTTAGTCCTATTAATTTCAAATTATTTGGGAAACAAGCAGTATGGGAGATGGATTCCCCATTTAATAAGGTTTTGTTAATCAGAGTAGTGCAGCAGCAAGCATGGTGGTTCGTCTCTGAAATATTCATGAAATCTCAAAGACTCAAGGTGGGCAGCTCAGTGGCAACTTCAAAGAATCATACAGAAAGCAAGTTCTTTAACAACCATGTTTGAAATTGCTTGAGGACAAGAAATATTGGGAAGGGAGGAATTTTAAAGTCCCAAATTTTACATTGGGTCACAATGGCCAAATCACATTTTCCATATTCATGAAAGTTGTCAAAGGGATGCTAAAAGTCAAATAATTGCCAAGGTGGAAAATCACTACTTTCCTAGCTTGGGGGTTGAAGCTTTGAGATTTGGAATAAGAGGGATAATAAATTATGTTTAAACATTAGAAGAGTATGAATATTTAATAATGTATATTATTAAATAAATACAAGATAAAAATGAAATGGCTATGGAGAATGGAGACACATGGAGACTACGAGGCCCACTCAAGCTAGAATTCCTATGTTAAATGGCATCCTCCTCTTGTAATTTCGAATCTATGGGAAGCCTAATGTTTTGGAATGGATTATGAGGTTAATATAATTGTCCATATACTTCATAGGTCGAATTTGGGATGAATTGTAACTTACATGGGAGAGGAAGATCCAAATGGGAGTTTCATGGACACTTGGCTAGATTCCCCTTACATTTATGACATCTATGACAACAATATATATTTCCATATACTTCATAGGTCGAATTTGGGATGAATTGTAACTTACATGGGAGAGGAAGGTCCAAATGGGAGTTTCATGGACACTTGGCTAGATTCCCCTTACATTTATGACATCTATGACAACAATGATTGTGATTCTATGACAGTTATGAAACAAGTAAGATCTGAAGGCTAACATACTAACATCTCAGGACTAAATAGAGCATATTAGAGGTTGAATTTTGGAGTTGGAGAAGGCAAAGATGCTCCAACTCAAATTTGGGAGAAGATGGAAGTTGAAGAGAGAGGCCACATGGCATAGCATGAGCAGCCACACCAATTCAACCTGTATTTGGTTTATGGATGGATTTGGAACCTTAGAATACCAATAATGTTTATAAAATACAGAGATAATCCATGAGAAGAAGCTTTTTCTCATTTGTGAAATTGTCATTTGTGAATTGTGAGAGCTAGTGGATGACTAGTTTTCTTGCTTAAGCCAATTTCGAGGGTGAAAGATTCCCATCCTAGTTGGTGTTTGAAAAGGCCACTCAGGTATTTCATGGAGCTTTAATGGAGTCTTATTTGCAATTTTAAGCTACAATAAAGCATGTGTATTCTTCTATTGCAGCACTCTCTCTCAACTATTTCCAGTTTTCACACCATATTCATGCAAATGGAGGGATTGCGGTTTGAGTGAGCTATTGATATCTTTAGGGAAGATTCCAATGCCAATTATATTATGTTCTGATTTATATGATCTGTATTTCATGTTTGGAAGAATCTCAGGTCGAAATACCCAAAATAATTCATGTAAAAATGTTGAACAATGAAAAAATAGTGTCATTTCCCCACTATCTTGTTGTGAGCCATTGCAATGCTGATGATTTCGAATTGGGAGAGACTTCCATTGTCAATTTATGATTGTAATCAGTTCAATATTATCTGTTATTCATTCTCATAAATTTTCAAGTCGAAATTCCCAAGATTTGTATGCCAAAATGACTTTTGATGAGAAAACAATGACCATTTCCACTCTATTTTGATATATGCCATGGTAATGCTTATTATTTCGAATGAAGGAATGTATCTCTGATAAATGTATGATGTATGGACTGTAATTAATGTCTATTTCAAGTCTCGTGTTTAGTAATTAAGCATTGGAATCCATTTTACTCATTTTTATTGCATTGGGAGAAGATTTGGTGCATTTTCCCCAAGGGTCGAAATTGTGACTTGGCAGTTTTTTTGGAAAGAGTCATAAAAGCCTATATAAATTGAACCATGATGCATATGAGACTTTGAAAAGGTCCCTTACACATACCGAGCCTCTGTTCAGAAATTCAAGTGACTTTGGGATCATTTGTGAATCCATTGGACTGCCTAAAGCCGTACCCACACCATGAGTCACTCCACCACACCTGGGACACCTTCATTTATGACCACCCATGCAACCCCAATTTTCAAATCAAACATTCATGAAAATTTGAGGTGTTTTTGGATCCTATTGGTCAATCTAGGTGGGTTTTGAGGTCCAATGTAATCCCTCCACTTGTATGCCACTTCATCACCTCCAAAGGCTAACAATTTTCTCCTGATTTATTATAATAATGATTTGAACATGTTTACATGTTGGACTAGAATAGAAACTTCAGTTATTGGCATCATTTGTTAGTGTCATTGTGCCTCTTTTACACTGTTTTTCTCATTCTTTGTCAATTCCTTGCATTGTGAAGATTCTATTAGATTGTAGATCTTGCTATGAATCAAATTTTACAATATTGAAAATACAAGCTTTGATTGTGAAAATATTAGTAGTGTATTTATTCCTCTAAGGCTTCAATATATTTCTCAAGATTTTAAGCAAACTCATCTAAAACATTGATCTTAGATTTGGAAGAACGTTTGCACGACTTTAAATAAATGGGTAAAAAATTAGATAAATCTATTTCAATTTGATCATTATCAAACATGTCCCAATATTATTTAAAACCTTCAACAAAAACATGATTTTCAAAATACCCTGTCATTTTGATTGACGAGGCAATTGAATCAACAATTTACACTATGAATCTTTCTTCTAGTGGAGTCGCATGAATGTTTCTGAAATATGGATTATGGAAGATGGAGTCACCAGGGAAAAATATTACAACCAAAATGTATCTAAATTTCTTTTCACCCTCGGAACTCAAAACTACAACAATATCGTTTATCTCAGAGGAAAGTGAAAGATTTCAATCCTCAAAAACGACACCAAGTTGTTATGACTCAAGTTTTTCCTCTTCTTTTGGGAGAAAATGTTGAGGTAACCTTTGAAACCATATTTAGGTTGGACTCTATCCCTTCCCACCATATAGGTCTCTCTCAATATTTTGTTGACTAATGATAAGTCAAACAAGGGTGAACGGCTGAAAACAGAGGCCAAATCTGTAGGTAATGATAGGGTTTTTAAAATATTTATGGATGATACTTTAAGAGAAGGACCATTGGGAATGGACTCAAAAGAATGGATATTTTTTCAACTATTGAAGACCATCATAAATTTTTTCGCTATGGCAAGGTAGGTGACAATTCATAAACAATTTTATAGTTGCGAGGTGGAAGTAGAATGAAAAGAACAATGAATTAATATTGAGCATCATATGATTTCAACATTAAATTCAGAAGAAAAAGTGTCAATATTTAAGTCTAATGAACCATAGCATAAAACTATGAATTCTGATCCATATACTCTTACTCAAATACTAAGAAAGACAACAAAATGAAATTTTGACAAGGAAAATAAACATTCACATAAAGGGATTTTACAGACTACCTAACAACAAAAATTAAATCTATGCTTTTTGTTCAATACTTTGGCTCCAAAAAGTATTTATTAACCAAAAAGAAAAATAATATTACATTCACAGTGGTATTTTTTTCTCTTGAGTCTCAACCCTTTAACAGTCCCTTACATCCAAATATATAGAATCCTATTACATCCTCAGCTCAATATTCAAGCTTTCGAGCTTCTTTCCAAAACTAGAAATTAGTTACAAAAAATATGACACATACAAACTGATTTCTAATTCTTAGGAAGTGGTTTGCAAGAATGATGACATGCGTAATACTCTTTCCTATTTTTTAGGACCAAGCAATAACTAAATATTCTTTAGCTATTTAAAGGAGAGAAAGCATTTGTAAATGAGGATTTTTCTTAATATAATAATCCCATGCTACCTTCATGTTGATTTATCCATGTGAGAGTGAAAATTTGACATTTAAGCTGAGATGTAGAAAAATCAGAAACTTTTGCAACATTCCTAGTTCAATTTTAGCTTCTTGTGCTACAAAATAGTCATCTTCAGAACTTCGGTAGTGACCTCCCCTGTTTTTATACTAGGATCACTACAAGAGTCCCTAAAGACTGTATAAAAGCATAAAAACCTTCCCAAACTTTCTCTCTTTTAAAACTGATGCATGTTACTAGTATATTAGGGCCCTTTCATCAGATACCCATGACAACCAAACAACTTTAGACTTCAATGCAAAAACCGGATCAATTAAGATATAATCATCAATTAGCTACTGCAGACACATCTGTCGAGAAAACTGACCTATGTAATGTCTTATAAAATCCTAAGCGATAAAATGATAAATTCCTCATCCTTCACCTCTGCAAGGAATCTTAAAATGTTAGCATCGTGACATGCCTGATCAACTGAGATACAATTACTAAGGATTTCATTAAGTGCTCTGGATTTAAGTACTTCACTAGATGCATCTCCCATATACATCATTTTTCCACATTAACTCAAGTATTATGTTTTCCATGATCCCTTTGTGTGACCATGTACATCAATATACATGTCCTTGTAACTTCATTAACGAACACTCTAATATTGTGTTGGTTTTGGAGACAGACCTTTATGATTCTGATATTTTATTGTTCAATCATGTTTGTACCCCAATTTTACTATACACTTATTCCAACAGGGGGTTGCAGGGGTCAGCGAGCCCTCGACGACATATCCCTTGAGAAAGATGGTTTGAGGGTGACTCCCCTAAAACAAATATTTGGGATGTTTATTGGCCAACAATTTACTTACCCGTGGTATTGGGTGACCCGTCGTATTTTCCCATGGTAATTATCCTAAAAGGAAAACATTGTATTATGGTTGTGTACTGTATTGTAGAATTGTAAAAACTCTCTATGATTGTGTGAGAGAAACCATGAAAGAGTGAAGAGGAAGTGCAGTGGTTTGCTGCAAGTTGTATCCATTCATTTTTTGTTGTACTATTTAATAATAAAGGATTGACAATTTATGTGTCGACATAGCCCATATTGGGTGAACCATGTTATATCGGTGTCTCTCTTGTAATGTGTTTTAATATTTGCATCTTGTTTATTGTTTATTGTTATTTCTTTGCGATCCTATTTTCTAACAATTGGTATTAGAGCCAAAGTCTATTTGGATGGTAAACTCGCAAGAAAGAAGGGTTCCTCGTTCGAGCTGGAGCAATGGAAAAAGAAGGAAAGTTGAAGGTCAAGAAATTTAATGGCCAAAACTGCTAGTTATAGAATATGCAAATGGAGGACTATTTGTACTAGAATGATCTGTTCCTACCATGGGGAAAAAAAAACAACTAGTGACTATGAAGGACAAAGAATGGGAGGTTCTTGATAGAAAGGCATTGGGAACAATATGGTTGTGCCTGGCTTCGTGAGTGTCTTTCAATATTTTAAAAGAAAAGACAATGGAGGGTGTGATGAGTGCATTGTCTAAGCTTTATGGAAAACCCTTGGCTTCCAACAAGGTATTTCTAATGAAGTGTTTATTTAATATGAATATGTCAGAACGTGGATCTCTTGCTGACCATTTAAATGAATTTAATACGGTTACTAATCAGCTAAGTTCTCTAGGAGTGAACTTTGATGATGAGTTTAGGGATGTTCTAATCTCGTGATCATTGCTAGAAAGATGGAATGGCTTGGTCATGGTCATAAGTAACTCCACCTCTAGTTCAAACACTCTTAAATTTGATAATGTTGTTGGTGTTATTCTTAGTGAGGAAATGTGAAGAAAAAGCACAGGTGAGACATAAGGTAATACGTTTTCCATGGAAAGTAGAGGAAGACAAGGTGAGAGAGGAATAAGCCCAGATAATCACAACAAGTTTAGAAAGGAAAGATCCAAGTCCGGACTTGGAAAGATAGAGTGCTGAAATTGTGGTAAGAGATGACATTTGAAGAAAGATTGCAAAGATCCAAAGAAGAAAGGAGATGGGAAGCAAGAGACTACTCAGGAAGCTAATGTAACATGTGATGTGTTACAAGATGATTTGATTTTCGCATTAGATAATACTAGTGATTACTGGGTGGTATATTCGGGGGCTTCATGTCATGCTACGCCCCATAATTTGTTTTTTCATGATTATCTTCTAGGTGATTTTGGACATTTTTTTATTAGGAGATGATGAACCATGTAAAATTGTTGGAATGGGTAAGGTACAGATTAAGTTAAATAATGGAAATCAATGGATGCTAAAATATGTAAGGAATATCAATTCTATGAAATAAATATGATCTCAACAAGGTAGTGGGGAGATAGCGGATGTTTGTCTACGTTTGGAAAAACATGGTGGAATATCACTAAAGGATCACTGGTAATAATAAAATGAGTTAGGATAAGTACATTGTATTTATGTCCTCAAAATATTGATTATTCTATATTTGTAGCTTCCATAAAAACATGTACAACATTGTGGCCTCATAGGCGTGACCACATGAGTGAGAAGGGGATACAGATTCTCCACTCAAGGAAATGGATTCCATATTTGAAGCATGTAAGTTTGGAATTATGTGAGAAACGTGTTTATGGAAAACGAAAGAGAGTTAGATTTATCAGGGCTGGGAAAGAGAAGAAGAGTGAAATGTTAGATCTTGTGCATACATATGTATGGAGACCATATCGGGTACAATATCTCGGTGGCTCTCATTATTATGTTACTTTTATTGATGAGGCAACTAGAAAAACTTGGGTTTATTCCATTAGACATAAATTTGATGTGTTTGTCACTTTTAAGAAGTGGAAATGCTTGGTTGAGAATGAGACGAGGGAAAGGTTGAAATGTCTCAAATATGATAATGGAGGTGAATACTACAGCAAGGAGTTTGATATTTATTGTTCATACCATGGGATTCGTAGAGAGAAGACAGTCCCAGGAACACCACAAGAAAATGGTGTGTCAGAAATCATGAATAGGACATTGATGGAGCATGGAAGGTGTATGATATTGCATGCAGGGTTGCCCTTACAGTTTTGGGATGATGTTGTAGATATTGTTGTTTATTTAATAAACAAAGTGACTTCAAATTCTTTGGATGATGGGATTCCATAGGAGGCATGGACAGGTAAAAAGGTAAACTATTCATTTATGAGAACTTTTGGTTGTGAAGCATTTGCCCATATTGATAAAGAAAATAGAACAAAGCTTGAGGCTAAATCCAAGAAATGCACCTCTATTGGATACAAGGTTGATGACTTTGGTTATTGCTTATGGGATTATGAAAATAACAAAATCATTATGAGTAGAGATGTGGTATTCAATGAAAATGTTATGTACAAAGATCAGTTGCAGGGAAATAAAGAGGAAAAGAAAAACACAGAGTATAGATATTGCACATTGGCAGGGTGATGTATGCCATGGTGTGATCAAGACTATATATTGCACACACAGTGGGAGTTGTGAGCGGGTATATGAACAAGCGAAGTAAATATCATTGGAGGGAAGTCCAGTAGATTCTCAAGTATTTGAGAAATACCGCTTCTCATGCATTATGTTTTGGAGGTTCAGACACTATTCTACATGGATATGTTGATGCAAATATGGCAGGTGATAAAGATAGCAGGAGGAGCACCACATGGTATGTTTTTATTGTAGGTGAAAAAACATTAAGTTGGATTTTGAAACTACAAAAGGTTGTTGCACTTTCAAATATGGAAGCATAGTATGTTGCTACTACAAAATCTAGAAAAGAGATGATTTGGTTGCAGAGGTTCATGGAAGAATTGGTCAAGAAGCAGGAGAATAACAACTTGTATAGTGACAGCCAAATTTCCATTGATCTTGCAAATAAATCATCCTTTCATTTGAATACTAAACATATACAGCTAAAGTACCATTTCATAAGATCTGTTCTGGAAGATGAATTGTTATAGTTGGAAAAGATACATGCTAGCCAGAATCCTGCAGACAAGTTAAGAAAGGTAGTTATAACTAGAGAGAAACTAGGCTTCTTCTCAGTTTCAATTCACCTTCAAGCATGAAGGTGAAGAATATAAATTTTCCAAGTCCAAGGTTCAGAGCATAGTCCATCAAGTGCAGCAACAGTGGAGTTGTTCTGATCAATATCCTAGTGCAATATTGTTGGTTGTGGAGACTGATCTTCCTGATTTAGAGATGTTATTGTTCTTCCATGTTTGTACCCTGGTTTTACTGTAAACTCATCCATGCATGGTAGTGTGGGGGCCGGTGAGGGTTCAGGAACAAGTCCCCTGAAATAAATTTTGGGATGTTTGCTGGCGAATAGTTTGCGGTCCCATGGTATTGGTTGACCCATGTTATCTTCTCATGGAAATTCCCCTATAAAAGGAAAGCATTGTAATACAACTGTGTATAGTATTGTAGCACTGGAAAAAAATATTTGTAATTGTGTGAGAGAGACTGTGAGAGAGTGAAGAGGAAGTGTAACGAGTTTGATACACGTTGTATCCATTCATTTTTTGTTGGATGGTATAATAATAAAGGATTGGCAATTTTTGTGTGGATGTATCCTATCTTGGATGTGTTTCTCACTTTTAAGAAGTGGAAATTCTTGGTTGAGAATGAGACGGGGAAAAGGTTGAAATGTCTCAAATCTGATAATGGAGGTGAATACTGCAGCAAGGAGTTTGATATTTAATGTTCATACCATGGGATTCGTAGAGAGAAGACGGTCCCGGGAACACCACAAGAAAATGGTGTGTCAGAAAGCATGAATAGGACATTGATGGGGCATGGAAGGTGTATGATATTGCATGCAAGGTTGCCCTTATAGTTTTGGGATGATGTTGTAGATATTGTTGTTTATTTAATAAACAAAGAGACTTCAAATGCTTTGGATGATGGGATTCCATAGGAGGCATGGACAGGTAAAAACGTAAACTACTCATTTATGAGAAATTTTGGTTGTGAAGCATTTGTCCATATTGATAACGAAAATAGAACAAAGCTTGAGGCTACATCCAAGAAATGCACCTCTATTGGATACGGGGTTGATGAATTTGGTTATTGCTTATGGGATTATGAAAATAACAAAATCATTAGGAGTAGAGATGTGGTATTCAATGAAAACGTTATGTACAAAGATCAGTTGCAGGGAAATAAAGAGGAAAAGGAAAACACAGAGTACACAGTGCTCGATGAAATCCAGGAAATGAAGTTCCAAAGGTACTAGAAAATCAAGAACAATAACAAGTACCTCAAACTCCTACAACTGTAAGAAGATATACTAGGTTAACTAGACCCCTTGAACGATTCTCTACTTCATTGTTTTATTTATTGATGACTGATTCTGGTGAACCAAAATGTTATGAAGAAGAAATGCAGGTGGAAACTAAAAGGAAGTGAGAGAAAGGCATGAATGAGGAAATGGACTCATTGGTAAGAAACCTGACTTGGAATCTAGTTGAGTTTCCTACATGTAACCGAGCATTGTAGAATAAATGGGTTTACAAGTTCAAGGAAGAAAATAGAGGCAAGAAGTTGTACAAGGAGAGACTTGTTGTAAATGGGTTTTAGCAAAAGGAAGGTATAGATTTTGATGAAATATTTTCTCATGTTGTTAAAATGACTTCAAATGGGACTATTTAAGTCTAGTGGCAGTAGAATATTTGCATCTTGAACAGTTAGATGTAAAAACAACCTTTCTCCACGGGGATTTGGAGGAAGAAATTTATATGTAGCAGCCATAAGGGTATGAGGTCAAACGGAAGGGGAATTTTGTTTGAAGGCCCTGAATAAGAGCTTGTATGGCTTGAAAAAAATCCAAGGCAGTGGTATTTGAAATTTGATAAGTTTATGACAAAACAAGGTTATAGTATATGCCATTATGACCACTATGTTTATTTCAAGAGGATAGATAATGGAAGATATATTATCTTGTTATTGTATATGGATGACATGCTTGTTGGAGGGTCTAGCATGCAAGATATAAATGTGCTCAAAAGGAAACTAGCTAAATCATTTATGATGAAGGATTTGGGTGCCACAAAGAAAATCCTTGGTATGAGAATAACAAGAGACAAGAAAAATAGCAAATTGAAATTGTCTCAAGGTGAGTACATAGAAAAGGTGTTGGCGAGGTTGAGAATGCACAATGGAAAACCAGTTAGTACACCTTTTTCCTGGAATTTCAAACTAAGTAAGGAGATGTGACCCAAGACATAGGAGTAGATAGAAACATGTCCAAAGTTCCCTATTCATCAGCAATTGGCAGCTTGATGTGTTCCATGGTGTGATCAAGACTAGATATTGCACATGCAGTGGGAGTTCTGAGCAGGTATATGAATAATCGAAGTAAATATCATTGGAGGAAAGTCGAGTAGATTCTCAGGTATTTGAGAAATACCACTTCTCATGCATTACGTTTTGGAGGTTCACACACTATTCTATAGGGATATGTTGATGCAAATATGGTAGGTGATAAAGATAGCAGGAGGAGCACCACATGGTATGTTTTTATTGTAGGTGAAAAAATAGTAAGTTGGATTTTGAAACTACAAAAGGTTGTTGCACTTTCAAAAATGGAAGCATAGTATGTTGCTACTACAAATTCTAGTAAAGAGATGATTTGGTTGTAGAGGTTCATGGAAGAATTGGTCAAGAAGTAGGAGAATAACAGCTTGTATAGTGACAACCAAATTTCCATTGATCTTACAAATAACTCATCCTTTCATTTGAATACTAAACATATACAGCTAAAGTACCATTTCATAAGATTTGTTCTGGAAGATGAATTGTTATAGTTGGAAAAGATACATGCTAGCCAGAATCCCGCAGACAAGTTAAGAAAGGTAGTAACCAGAGAGAAACCAAGCTTCTTCTTAGTCTCAATTGGCCTTCAAGCATGAAGGTTAAGAAGATAAATTTTCCAAGTCCAAGGTTCAGATCATAGTCCAGCAAGTGCAGCAAAAGTGGAGTTGTTGTGATCAATATCCTAGTGTAATATTGTTGGTTGTGGAGACTGATCTTCCTGATTTAGAGATGTTATTGTTCTTCCATGTTTGTACTCTGGTTTTACTGTAAACTCATCCATGCAGGACGGTGCGGGGGCCAGCGAGGGTTCAGGAGCAAATCCCCTGAAATAAATTTTGGGATGTTTGTTGGCGAATAGTTTACGGTCCCATGGTATTGGTTGACCCATGGTATCTTCTCATGGAGATTCCCCTATAAAAGGAAAGCATTGTAATACAGTTGTGTATAGTATTGTAGCATTGTAAAAAAATCTTTGTGATTGTGTGAGAGAGACTATGAGAGAGTGAAGAGGAAGTGAAACGAGTTTGCTATAGGTTGTATCCATTCATTTTTTGTTGGATGGTATAATAATAAAGGATTGGCAATTTCTGTGTGGATGTATCCTATCTTGGGTGAACCACGTTATATTGGTGTCTCTGTTGTAATGTGTTTTAATATTTGCATATTGTTTATTGTTTATTGTTATTGCTCTGCGATCCTGTTTTATAACATATTACACACCTAATTCATTCTCTTTCTTCGAGTGAAGCATCCATCATGTTCTAAAGTTCAACCAAAATACGTCCAAAGATCTTGCAAATTTTGAGTTCTGATTTTCTTTTCATCTAATTTGCACAAGAAATACAATGAGAAATGTGTCAGTTGTATTCCCAAAGAAAACAAAAATTCTAATTTCCCATGATACTGAGAAACCATCTTATTTAAGTTCATTAATGCAAAGTAGTCATTCAATTAGTAATAACTTCTTTATCTCTTTCTTATTCACTTTGTTTCATAGCATTTGAGTACATTTAGTGATCTCTAGACATTTGTATCGGTTAATTACAGAGTTAATAATGTTTGAATTGTAATGGACGAGATATAGGTGCTAGGTACATGCCATCAAGCTCTTGGGAGTATTCACATCCAACATCTGCGAGCTCTTTGGATACATGCAACATCATTTTCCATCTGGTGATTATTATAATTTTTCTATTTAGCATAAAAATAACCCATTCTAAGTTTGGTATGTCATCCAAACATCATTTAAAATTTGATAATGGATTCCTCTTCCACCTACGCACTTAAACGAAGCCCGGAATGTGTGGGAGCCAACTGCTGGAGAAGGAAAACCCTTAGGTTCTCCAATCTTCATTAGGACTCTTAATTCAGTTGCAATTATTATGTCCCCGACATGGGATATATATGAATTGCCAAGAAGGATTAGTTGAGGGCTTCAAATAAGATTTTTTTGTGTTTTCTATAGTTTTTCAATAGTTTGATTTTTTGTTGTATTATTATTTTTTAAGATATTTTATTGTATGTTCATTGGTCCCTTGTAGATGACATTTTCCTAGGGTGTTGTGCCCCAAGACCCGGCGACGAGCTCTCGCAAGCAGATTTTAATGCAGTTTCCTGTCTGTTATTCTGGGTGCACATTTCTAGGAGCAATGGGAAATGAGCCACTCTGATAACCTCGAGGCGTGTTCTTGGAGCTCTGCTTGCAGTGACCCTATGGCTATCTGCATGCATCTCTATGCTAGCATTTTTTTCATGCTGCCAGGACTTTGCATGCATTTCTTTGATCATGTTTTCTTCCTGCCTATGCATGGATTTTCCATTTCAGTTGTTTAGCTGTGGAATACTGATTTTTATTTTACATATGGTTAAAAGAAAACCTCCAAGTGTTAAACTCTAAAGATTTGAAAATGTCTCTATTATTGTTTTTTCATTTGGTTGTGTTGGCTTTCCATGCATTTAGTTTGGTGGTAATGGTGGTTTGGGGGCAATTTGAGATGTTCAATAGTGCCTTTTTGCATGATCGACTTAGGCATTTATGCAATATGATGCAGCTGAAAAGAAAAAAAATTGAAAATCTGTGGCGAGTTGTCCCTCCTTCAGCCTTGCCGTTAGAAAAAATAGATAATACATTTGCTCTTTGGATATTTTTTCACTCATGTCTAAGGCAGTTTCATTTATTTCTTCTTGGAAACGCTGAATATCTTGATGTTCGAGGTAGCCTAATTCATGGTCATCACTATAATGAACTACCCGTCTGTGTATTTCTTCTCATGTGGATAATTTTGAGAAGAAAGGGAATGTATTATTTATTTGTATCAAAATGGTATCAATGTAGATAGTAGCCTTCACATTTTGCATTCTAAGTTAGCAAGAAGTTATGGGATTTGCAGCCTGTATAGTTCAATTCTGTGACTTTAAGTTCATAACTAACATATTATGAAGTATATGGAAGTTAAAGTTTCTAAATCAATACATATTAAGATTAATTTTAAATATAGGCGGATTAAATTTAATAAAGGTATATGAAAATATCTTTCCTATACTAAGTAATTGAGTATTTTTTGTACAAATAATGCTTCCTGATAAATCCATATTCCCTTTTTTCTTAAAGATAGTCGTCTTGGAGCCAGATCCATGGATTCCAAATGAACACGTTGTTGAAAAAAATCATTCATTATCATTAGTAAAGTTTCTCTCTTTTCATATTTATTTCGTTATAAAAAAATACTCTGAGAAAACTCCCTAGTAAGGTTAAAAACTATCTCTTCTGTTGGACTCGAAGCGATCTTCGAGTGATGTTGTTTAGATTGATTTGAATGCTTATTACATTGGTTTTCATAGATGATTCTTGAGATTGGATGCTTAAAACGTTGATGGTCATGGACGATTCTTGAGATTCACGGAGAGGCTTGTAGGTCAGCCACATTAGAGGGGGAACTAAGCATGTGTTGATTTATTGGTTTTTTTGTAAAACTCTTAAGATTGCTGCACCAAAGTCTCAAAGAAGGTGAATCAAAGTCTCAAAAAGAGGAAATCTTTAATATTAATTGACAATCTACATTAACCAATGGAACTTGAACCTGTGATTTTTTAACTTTGACACACTTTTCAGGTTAAACTAAAAAGCTAATTTGTTTGTTTCCATATAACCATCAAAGTTAATGAATACACAGGAGGCCCAACTTCAGCCAAGAGTGTCGTTGTTTCCAGACGGTTACATGCGTTCAGGTCTCCAAATTCTGTAGAATGTGATGTTATACTGTTACTCCAAATTCTGTCCAAATTCTGTAGAATGTGGTGTTATATTGTTACTCGAATGGATTGCATGTTGATTTCCTTTGTTGAGGAGCTTTAATGATGTTAGAGTTTAAAAAATGTGCAGGTTATTGTGAATTACTTGGATGATGCCCAGGAGCTCATTGACTATGTGATTTCCACTACACTTGAGCAAGCATGTGTATATCAGTATCGGCTATAATCTTGTTGGCATTCAACAACCCACTTTCAGCCGGCAACATATTCCATATTGTCTATCACCCAGGTAACGATTTCTTGGAATTTCATTCATTTACCTCAGCTTCTTCCCTTTTGGCATTCTAGAATTTCTGTACTATGATGTTTGGTTTAGGGGATTTTCTTTAATGAGTAAAGGAGAATCACATTGGCCATATTCACCACTTATCCAGAGGTGAAATGCTTCTTGCACTGTATTGTACTAGCTTATTGGCTATGCTATAGCTTGTACTAGCTGGTTGGTCACTTATTGTGAGCGATAAATAGGTAAATTTTGTAAACCTACTGAACTGAATTGTAATAACTTACCTTTATTTTCGCACCTCGAGCTTGAATGTGGATATATATATATATATATATATATATATATATATAAACACTTTTTTTTTTACTAAATAATAATTTTTTTTGTCTTCACAACATTCCTCATACCTAAGTGAGCAATTACCAGAATATAGTGTTGCTCGATACAGAACCATTTGACAATTTAAACATACCCAGTAGAAATACATAAAATAAATATTGTGAATTACCTTTTCTCTGAACGTCAACAAGGCTTGCTTGCTCTTGCAGGCAAGCGCTTGTTATAGACAGAAAGTTGTAAAGCGCAGAAGTGGACGAGTTTATCTATGCAAATTACTAGTGCATCCCGCACTCGTCTGCCACCCCGAGTAAGTAATTTGCATCTGGTAATATCCATCAGCTTTATCCCTATAAATGTCCAGACGATTGTTGACAATGAAGAACTATCACAGTGTCGTCAAGTTCATCCTCAATGAATGTAGACGGGATTTGATCGATATTTCACATGCTTTGAATGAAGCCGCAAGTGCTATAGTTGATGTGAGTATCTACAATCTTCCCCTATTTAAACGTAAGTGTCCTCTAGCTCTATAAAATATATGGTTGGTTTTGGCACGAATTTTTGAATTTGTTCAAAAGCAGTAAGCATAATTGTTAATTATAAATTGAAACAAAATTGTGTTTGTGCAAAAAAAAATCGCTAAAAGTAAAAATTGTCATCTGTAAGCTAACAAACTTCCCTAACAAGTTACAATTTTTATTCCATATCACATTTTCAAGCAAAGAACTCTTTCAATGGTTTATTTTGAACTAGTGATACGATTTCTTGCCATTTCTTATCAGTGCTTCATTTGTTTCCTTAAAGTTTTGAACCGTTAAATTTATGTAAGTTTTCCCCTAAGTTATCCTGTCTGATTGGGTGTTTATACGATGAAATTATATTTCTTGTTCTTCTTATAATCATGTATAAGGATTTGGTGGCACATGTTATACTTACTCGTCCTCAAATTACCTGAAAAGGAATTTGTAATTACATAGAGAGGCAATGATTTCCTGATTATCCTTGCGTTCAGTCTTAAAAAGGCACTTGAGATGACTACACTGTTTAAAGGGAGGTGGGATTGAAAAGTGGTACCCTGCCATGGAAAATGATATATTTATGATTCAACCCTTTTAAAACTAGTATGGACTCTGAATTGTGATTGAATTCCCATATGAAATGCTTGGAGCATGTACCTCTAGACTTGGCCTTATTTATGACTGAATTGCCACATAAGAAGTTATGATTGAATTTCTATATAAGAAGTTATGCAAAAGGAGAGGGATAAGGTTTAGTTCAATTTTGTTGGGTTTTTGGTTAGATGTTGAAGTTGAGGGAAGGGATAGATAAATAAGCTCCCCAGCTAAAAATATGCATGGGCGCTTAATATTATTAATTTTTTTAATTGAACAATTTTACATTATACTTTGTTTTATAAAATATTGGGTATTGGAATATATAAAAGATGAAATGAAAAAATATATTGAAGAAATGGGAAAATATATCTCTAATATTTTTTAATGGACACCAAGGGTGACTCATAAACCTAGTCAAGACAATTGAAATATATAAATCCATATCTCTCCTCTTTTACCAAAATAACAATTAAACCATTCATCTTCAAATACATCACCAAAATAGCAATTAAAACATTCATCTTCAAATGCATCAATTTTCAAAAGCTACATGCAAATAGCTCCTCCCCATAATAAGTGGCAATATCAAAGACATTGCCACCAAGTGGCTCTTGTTTAAAATGTATCAAGCCTAATAGGTTGCTGAATAAAAAATCCTCCTACTATATTTAGATGATGTTATTTCCACTGCAAATATGATTTTGTCAGAGAAATAGGTGGCTAAGAACCTTATTGGCATCCAGATTCTTGGTTCAATTCTTCATTTCAAAGAAGACAATCTTGGTGATGGTGCAAAATGAACTGAGCGTTGACACGTAACACAACTTTAAACCATGGTAAAAATTCTGCACCGCTTTGCAATTGTTAACCCTCGAGCAACTAGAGTCTGCGTAATGAAATGTTGGCTTTTGATATGATGATTTGAGTAGTGAGATGCTCCATCATTTGGGGAAAATTGACATTTATAGTTGATTTCATTGTCGAGTAAAATAAATGAATCTGAATATATTATTATCCCATTACCCTACAAAGGCTTGAGTCTATCCCAATGATAATTGGGCGTTGTATGGCACTGGAAACCTGGATGCTTGGTTTCTCAAGGAATCCGATTGACAACACCTGCAAAGCATTCACTTCCCCGTCCTCTACTTTCTCAAACTCTAACAAGTCTGTAAAAACACTTTGTGGAACATATCCCTTAGCGTTTACGTGGAAGTTGTCAATGCCAATTTTGGTTGACATTTGTTAATCGATTGTGAATCATTTTACCTCTCGGACGACCTATTGTAGCTTGGCGCTCTTTATAATTTGCATATAGCGAGAGCTATCCCACATTGGTTAGATCAAAGTGTTCATCGGTCTTTATATTCCCTATTGCATACATAAGAAGGAGAGGTGTTGTGCAAACGCTAAACTCTGTCGTGGGCTCCTCCCTTGAGAATTGGCGCAAGTTCTCGACGCTAGGGTAAGATGTGTGCATGCTTTGACCGAGGTGCCAAGGTTGGTGTTGGAACTTGTAGGCCTAGGTGAACTTCGTTATAGGCTCGAGAGTATATAAAGCCTGTAATAACCAAAATTGTAAATGTTCTACAAAAAATTAACCCAAAAAAATGGTATGCGATATCAATATGTATTAGCATAACAAGTGTAAAATACAAATACAAATGGCATGCGATATTTTATTTTATTTTTGATTGAGAGTGTTTTTGGTTTTACAAACAATTACAAAATAAATGGCATGTGATATCAATATGTATTAGCATAACATGTGTAAAATGTTAGTTTTTCAACATTAAGCTAACATATTATTAGGATATTTCACTGAGAGAACAACAAGCACAACAATCAAACACAAGAGACAATGAACACAGTGTTTTTCTTCGGGGAAATCATAAATGGAGAAAACCCCGCAACTTCCTCAGAGATAGAATCAGCACCAAAGTGAAACCCAAAAACAGTAAGACAATCTCCCAACAGCAGTAAGCTCTTTCCTCTAGCCCCAGTGTCTTTCTCTTCCTCAACTATGCGCTACAATTGAGTGTGTATGAGTTGTGTGCTAAATAGAGAGTCCAGCTCTCTATTTATACTAATCTCAACATGACTAAAATCCTACTAGGGCCGACCTCACTAGGAGAGTCTAATAACCCTACTGCCCCGGATCTGCGGGGACTTTAACCCTTAGACAATAGGAGGGTTACCCACAATGACTTGACATGACTTGTTTACATTATAAATTCTCCCTATAGGAACATCGGGGCATGACATGACACAAGAACATCTCGGAATAAACATCGGGTTACAATAGATAAGAAATACAAGTGAATACATTCCGAAGTTACAATTACATCAACACTCCCTCTTAACTAGGAACTTATTCTCTCGACACAATTTTCATCACTGGTCTTCTTCTCTAGATCTTCTTGTCATCTGCATCTTCAAGTCTTCTTCGTCTTCAAGTCTTCTTTGTCTTCAAGTCATCTTCGTCTCTGGATCTAGATCGTCACTCGATCTAGATCATCATCACTGGATCTGGATCATCACTCGATCTGGATCATCATCATTGGCTCTGGATCATCACTCGATCTGGATCATCTCTGAAGCATCATCTCTGGATCTAGATCATCTCTCGATCTGGATCATCTCTGCTGGATCATCAATACCGAATCTTCACAGGTTCTATCTCATGATTCTTCTCGTCACAGGAAGTTCTACAAAGCCAACCCTTTTTCATGTTGGATGTACGCCTAGCCACCATGTAGGTCTTCGCCCAGCACTTACATCTAATCATGTAGGAACTAATCCTATAATCATATCAGAAAGGCAATGCCCAGCACTCACATATGACCATGTGGTAACAAATCCCACAACCTTGTCAGAAAGGCCCTGCACTTACATCTGATCAACCAATGATCGAAGAAAGGCCTAGCACTTACACTTGGTCATGCAAGGAACCAATCCTCCATGCCAAAAGGCTCATGCACTTACATCTAATCAACCAATGATCGAAGAAAGGCACTGCACTTACATCTGATCAACCAATGATTGAAGAAAGGCACAGCACTTATATCTGATCAACACATGATCAAAGAAAAGCTCAACACTTATATCTGATCAACACATGATCGAAGAAAGGCTTTGCACTTACATTCGACACATACAAGGAACCAATCCATCTGCATGTTCGAAAAGGCATGCACTCACATTTGATCCTGTAAGAACCAATCCTACCGTCATATCAAAATGGCCCCTAGTCCTAGACTGAGCTACCTTGTAACTGACCAGGCGCCTCCATTCTCCAGGAGAATGGCAGTTTCCCTTACATCTGTCCTACTCGACAGAATGGCTAGCATTCACATCTGACATGAAAGGAACCAATCCTCTCACCATGACAGAATGGCTCAACCCTTATATCTGACCTACTCGTCAAAATGTCTATGGATCTCAACACTCATATCTGACATGGAATGAACCAATCCTCTCACCATGACAGAATGGCTCAACCCTTATATCTGACCTACTCATCAGAATGGAAATGGATCTCAGCACTCATATATGACATGGAAGGAACCAATCCTCTCACGATGACATAATGGCTCAGCCCTTACATCTAACCATGGAAGGAACCAATCCTCTCACCATGTCAGAATGGCTATGGGACTCATCACTTTCCCTTGGATGAAACCTCTATCTGGAAAACACCAAGTTTCTCCCTGAAGTACTCGAACTTCACCCTAGCCAATGGCTTCGTCAATACATCAGCTATTTGTTCCTCCGTCGCAACATAATGGAGCTTCACTGCTCCCTTCTGCACTATATCACTGATATAGTGATATTTGATCTCGATATGCTTCGACTTGTCATGGAACACTGGATTCTCTGACAACTTTACGCAACTATGGTTGTCATAATGTATACAAGTAGCTTCCATCTGGAGATCAAATAAATCAGACAGTAGCTTCTGCAGCCATACTGCCTCACAACTAGTTGAACAGGCTGCGACATACTCTGCTTCAGCTGTACTTAGTGCCACACAAGATTGTTTCCTGCTAAACCAAGAGATCACACCTAATCCCATACTAAAGCAACAACCTAAAGTGCTTTTCCTATCGATGGAACTACATGCCCAATCTGAATCAACATAAACCTCTAGGTTAATCTTCTGATTCGCCTCGTATTTGATCCCATAATCAATTGTACCCCTTAGGTACCTCAGAATGTGCTTTGCAGCAATCAAGTGAACATGTCTTGGATCTGTCAAGAACTGGCTCAAGGTGTTCACAGCAAAGCAAATGTATGGTCTCGTGTTCGTCAAGTACATTAAGGACCCAATCATCCGACGATACATCGTAGCATCAACTGTATCTAATGAAGCACCACTCAATAGCTTCAAGTTCGATTCCATAGGTGTGGTCATAGCCTTGCAGTCCATCATCCCAAACCTCTTCAAGATCTCTACTACATACTTCTCTTGTCTGAGGGAGATTCCATCCACATTTTGCCACACCTCCATGCCTAGAAAATAATGCATCATACCCAAGTCCTTCATTTCGAACTCAACAGCAAGCTTTCTCTTCGTATCAGCAATCAACCCATCCATACCTATTACAAACAAATCATCTACATATAGTAGAAGCATCACTGGGTTGCCATCTTAAACCTTGTAGTAAAGGTTGGAATCTACTTTACTCTTGGTAAAGCCCAAACTAGATAGAAAGCTGTCAATTTTGCCGCACCATGTCCTGGGTGCCTATTTCAAGCCATACAAGGATTTGTTCATTCTGCACACATGAGACTCTATGTCATGTGTCTCAAAACCGAGTGGTTGTTCTACATACACTTCCTCTTCCACTACACCATTCAAGAAAGCAGTCTTGACATCCATTTGGTGTATCTTCCATTTCATTACTGCAGCTAATGCAAGTACTGTTCTGATGGAAGTGTATCTAGCCATAGGAGAAAAGGTTTCTCATAATCTATTCTTTCCTTCTGTGAGAAGCCATGAGCCATGAATCTTGCCTTATATTTCTCAATGCTACCATCTGCAGCATGCTTGATCTTGTAGATCCATTTGGAAGTTACAACTGACTTCTTTTCTGGTCTTGGGACAACATCCCAAACATCATTCTTCATGATCGATTGATACTCTTCGATCATAGCATCCTTCCATTGTTTCTGTTCTACCGCTTCTTCATAGTTGGAAGGTTCTTTATTGATAACATCACATAGTAAATCTACATATCCGGAACAAGATCTGGTTCTCTTTCTTTCTCTGTGATTCTCTTCTGGAGCCCCATATCTTTCCACACCTTGGATAATTTCTCGTACCCAAGCAGGTTTCCTCTTGTGAGGATTATTCTCCTGAGGTGGATCTACAGGTCTTTGTGGTTCTTCAAATTCTCGATCTTCTTCTTGAATTTCTTCATTCATGGTTGTATCATGAATTTTGTGTGCTTCTGCTTCCTCAGTATCTTCAGCAGGTCTCTTTCTAGATTTTTTGTAAGTTGTGTCTTCATTAAATGTTACATCCCTGCTCATGTCGATCTTCTTGTATCCTGGGAAGTATATTTTGTAATCCTTCGAGCTTTCAAAGTATCCCACAAATATACCCTTCTTTCCTGAAGGATCTAGTTTTGTTCTCTTTTCTTTTGGTATGTGTATGTACATAGGACAGCTAAATATTCTGAGATGGATTACTTCTGGTTTCTTGCCGAAGAAGACTTCTTCAGGAGTCTTGTTCTCGAGTACTCTATGTGGAGTACGATTTTGTACATACACTGTTGTTCTGGCTGCTTCTGCCCATAGATGCATAGGAAGATCTTGATCATGAAGCATTGCTCTTGCAACTTCCATGATGGTTCTATTATTCCTTCCTACAACCCCACTCTGTTGTGTATTGTAAGGAGTGGACAACTCCCTCTTAATCCCTGATTCTTTGCATAAGTCTTTGAATTCATTTGATGTGAATTCTCCGCCATGATCTGATCAAAAGGTCTTGACCTTCTTTTCTGTGTGATTCTCAATCAAGGCTTTGAATTACTTGAACTTGCTAAAAACTTCATCTTTGTTCTTCATGAAGTAAATCCATGTCTTTCTAGAAAATTCATCAATAAAAGAAACATAATATGCATACCAGCTTAGTGAGCTTGTTGACATAGGACCGAACACATCGGAGTGGATGATTTCCAAGATTCCTTTTTCTTTGCTTTCACTACTTGGAAATGTCTTCTTTGTATTCTTTCCTTTCGCACATCCTTTGTAGACCCCTTCATGTTTTGGTTGAATTTCTAGAAAACCTTCAACAACTTTGCTTGCTAGTGGTAGTGCTCTTTAATGCACATGTGCAATACTTTTGTTCCAAATTTCATTTGGCTCTACTGTGTCATGGACCATAGCTTGTTCTGGATGGCCCTTCAGCTTGTATAAGCCTCCTTCTTGTTCTCCAATTACTATTGCATCATCAATAGTCTTTCCTCTTGGCCACATAATGACTTGGCCATCTACAAATGCAGACCTCATACCTTTTGCATCCAATACTGATATGGATAGAAGATTCTTCTTCAATCCTGGTACAAACAAGACATCTTTCCTTTTTATAGATTTCTCGGAGTCTAGCTTGTAGGAGGATTCATCACTACCTTTTATGGGATATTGGTAGTCATCCCCAAGCTTCACCTTATGGGGTGAGTTATGTTCGAATAGTTTCTCAAATGATTCCTTGAAACTTGTCATGTGCTTGGAATCCCCACTGTCAATAAGCCAATCTTTGCTTCCATGTGTGACAATTCCTGTGAGAGCAGAGATCAAAACATATTCATCTTCACTTGAAGAGTCTTCACTTTCTTGTTTCACTCTCTTCTTGGGAGGATCATCATCCTCAGCAGTGTGAGCATGATGTCTTCTTTTGGAGTTCTTATTCTTCTTGGATCCATTCTTATTCTTGGGATAGTTTTTAGCAAAGTGTCATATTTCATCGCATGTATAACATCTGATTCTAGATGGATCCCTTCTCATAAAGTTATTTTTCTGATGAGAATGCTTACCTTGGTGATGATGACTTTCTCTTCTTCCTTTCTTGGAGTGTACTGTGAGATCTTGATCTTCACTTCCCATCTATTCTTCTTGAGCAGCTATCCGAGCTTCTTCTTGAGAGCATTCTTCCCGCAGTCTACTGAACTTGACCAACTTCTTTCTAGCACAGATTCCTTGGATGAAAGAATCCCATGACCTAAGGAGGCCATTCAATGTTGTCATCACAATTTCTGCATTCTCCACTTCTTCATCTACAACTTCTAGTTTTTCTTTGATCTGGGAGACCCTTGTGAAGTATGACTGGATGGTCTCCTCATTCTGGATCTTGACATTCTTTAGCTGGTTCCTTAGAGTCATCTTTCGATTGATGTTCTTCCCTTCAAACAATTTGGTTAGGGCATCAAACATGGCTTTAGGTGTCTTGAGGGAGTACACCTTTGGAATGAGGTGATCCTTGATAGAATTAGCAATGATCATCTTTGCCATAACCAACTTCTTCTTATGTAAGGCCTTGGCATCATCTCCCTCTGGAACTGGAACCTCCTCCTGGATATAGGAGTCCAACTCATTTTCTTCCAGGACTACAGAGATCCTATACTTCCAAGCTCGGAAGTTATCAGCTCCCTCAAGCTTTTCATCAAGCTTGGTATGATGAGACATCTTAACTGAGAACCTCAAATAGAAATACAAAAGATTTAGATCTTACCAGGTCAAGATGTCGAATCTAGATTTGAAGTTGAAATCCTGTAGTACTGGTTTAGGAGCAGATTAGGGTTTTGCTTTACCGGAGTTCTGTCAAACCAAATGCTTTGAATTTGATCCCTAACTTCGATTTTGGGGAGGAGATCAATCCAGGACTGGGTTCACTGAAAAATTCCTCTTCTGTAAAAAGCCTAATTTTCGGCAGCAGTGTCAGGTCCAAAACTAAAAAACCTCAGAATTGGATTCTGCTTCGACAGAAAGATATGCCCTAGGGAGGAGAGTTATTCCACCTTACTTTTACTGAAAATATGTGGGGAGAGGTCCACAAAATAGGAATCCGTAGTTCTTGTAGCTGCATAGTTTCTTCTTCTCAGGTTAGCTTTGATACCATGTTAGTTTTTCAACATTAAGCTAGCCTATCATTAGGATCTTTAACTAAGAGAACAACAAGCACATCAATCAAACACAAGAGACAATGAACACAGTGTTTTTCCTCAGGGAAACCATAATGGAGAAAACCCTGCAACTTCCTCAGAGATAGAATCAGCACCAAAGTGAAACCCAAAAATAGTAAGACAATCTCCCAACAGCAATAAGCTCTTTCTTCTAGCCCCGGTGTCTTTCTCTTCCTCAACTATGCGCTACAATTGAGTGTGTATGAGTTGTGTGCTAAATAGAGAATCCATCTCTCTATTTATACTAATCTTGACATGACTAAAACCCTACTAGGTCCAACCTCACTAGGAGATTCTAATAACCCTAGTGCCCCGAAAAATGCGGAGAATTTAACCCTTAGACAATAGGAGGGTTACCCACAATGACTTGACATGACTTGTTTACATTATAGATTCTCCCGATAGGAACATCGGGGCATGACATTACACAAGAACATCCCGGAATAAACATCGGGTTACAATAGATAAGAAATACAAGTGAATACATTCCGAAGTTACAATTACATCAACAATACACATGCCATTAATGCAACATTACCACATTATTTTTTATTGCGAGTTTTCCAAACAGAATTTTCAGCATTTGATCCAACAATTTCAATTGTCTTAATAGCCCACCAAGGTAAGAAACTTGTTTGTGACTCATGTCAGTGATAATCAATTGTCTATCCAACCAACTATTCATTCGCTATGCTGCTCTGATTCCATGTTGGGAAACCTATCAGTCTGGACTATAAAATAAAAATAAAAGAAAATAAGAGAACAATATTCCAAGAAGAAAGGTGGTGTTTAAAGACACCGTTGAAGCACTTAATCATAATGAATTATGATTAAAACATCACAATGCATAATGAGTGTGATAAACATCTCAAAACAATATGTTAGGTGACCCATAGGGTCTCCTATTTATAGTTTCCATATATAACCAACTTCATAAAAGTGGGGAATATTCGGTCCACACCATTTTTGTAGAATCTGCAACGTCCCAAAGTTTAGTAGGCTATCGTAATCATGATTCCCATGGTCATGCTAACCATTTAGTCATTTGTCCAACTGACTGTTCAGTTGCTCTACCGACTCCATCAGACTACTCCTCTAGTTTCTTGTTGTCTAATGACTGATTGTCTCCAGAAGAACCAAAGGTGTGATAAACCATCAAGACTGTAGGTTCCAAGAAATTTCTTATAGCTTGTATGATACCTTTTCAAACATGAATCCCTAAAGAGTGTGCATATTTTTTTGATCATTTTACATCTGTAATGTCCCCTTACATCATTTTGACTAAGGTAGGGGACATTAACTAAATATGAGGCCTCTAAATTTCACCCCACATTCAAGTTATGAATTCATAACAAGTAAAATACTTGTGTAGAACATAAAAAAACATACACTGTGGAAATATAATTGATCCACACACATTTAACATGCAACTATCAACATAATAAATACAAACATCAAATAGAAACATTGCACATTGAAGTAGAAATGAATACTTATCTTTAAGCAATGCAAATCCAAGCAACTGGTTGTGTAAGAGCGATTTTCCACTCAATCGTAGGCGCTCTATCCAACATATACTCTTTATGCTGAGACGTCACCCCCAAGCTAAGCTATGAGGCCCATGGTAAAGGAAACACCTACATGCTTCTCTCTCTCAACCCACAACCCATTCTTCTCTCTATTCTTAGCCAAATGCTCATATAGAGCTCTACAAGGGTCTCACTCAGCTCTCATAACCTTGGCTTCCACAATACCTACCCCACATAACACCATTATTGGCTCAGGCATCCCCTTCACCATTCCACAGTTCTCTTGACTGATCCAGCTTGCCAAGTGCTTCTTGTGTGTGTATAGAAGAAGACCAGCCTGTTAATGTTGTTGGAGAACCATCTGCAACATCAATTTGTGTCCTCCCAAGCATGTAATAACAACAAAACTAAAGGGTTATGGGGTTCCTAGCTTGCCCAACCTCTCTACTCACCTACAACCATAGATTTTACCTTCCAAATCTTTTTTCCTAGCTCCAAATTCGAACTTATGGGTTATACACAGTTACTAAAGGTTATGAATAATAAGGGAAGGCTCTGCATATGGTAAATCTGCATGCAAGAATGAGAGAAAGAGGGTTGAATCCAAGGTATATGAGAAAATGGTGAAAAGACAACTGACACTACTTTTGAAATTAGAAGAAAGGACTCCTGACTGCTGCAGACTAACTTCTGACTTGTCACAGAACTATCCAAAAGTGCGGTTAGCTCCATGCTTCAATAACTACATGAAGGGACATTTCCTACCAACTTCACACATGTATTCGATGATTGGAAAATAGTATAAAAATGAGATATTTGGCTTATTCAAAGCACATGATAGAATTTTGGTTGAGTTCTAAGGTTGACACTTGGAAGCAAAGGATTAGTTCCCCTTAGGCCCCCTTTCATCTTCCCCTCTAGTGGAATCATAACCCATTTGGTTGTCTTTACAAAACCATTCTTGGACCATTTTATTTTCCATGCACATAATATTTACATATCTTTCGAACTGGCATTGTAAGTGCCTAAACAAAGAGTCCAAATAAAAATGTTTACATCATACATGCCTAACCATTCTCTAGTTGGGCCTTGGCCCCGAGCTCCACACTAGGAATCCATACTAGCATATTTACATCATTTACATAATCTGGTTAAATACATTCCAAGTCAAAATCAATGGTATTACAACATCCAATACTATTGATTTTTTCCAAAGTCTCTTAACTCATCATTAGAGGAAATTTGGGGTCTAAAATGGGCCTTATAAGAAAACGTGCCAAAATAAGTTTTTGTGAGTTGGAATTCAAGAACCAATAGAATTTCAATAAAATAAGTCAACCATAATGGTTGAATTGGCATATTTGTCATTAAAAAAAACTACTTTTTTTGTTCGTATTTTCGACATATCTCATTGTGTTTTTACTCAAATTTCGATCGGGAGAGCTCATTGGATGCGGAATTTGATTCCGTATCCAACGATTACCCACACTGCATACTTTTTATGGACCCCGCTACCCCAAAAACAAGAAATACCTGAAAAAATGTGATGATGACATCATCATCACATTTTTTCAGGTATTTCTTGTTTTTGGGGTAGTGGAGTCCGTCAAAAGTATGCAGTGTGGGTACTCGTTGGATGCGGAATCAAATTCCTCATCCAACGAGCTCTCTCGATCGAAATTTGAGTAAAAACACAGGCAGATATGTCGAAAATACGAACACAAAAAGTAGTTTTTTTCTTTCTTCCTCCAAAATTAATCAATATTATTTTATTATTTTAACTATTATTTTATTATTTTCCTTAGGAGGCCCATTTTGGACCCCAAAATTCCTCTAATGGATGCTTTCTTCAAAGTCATGAAAAATCACTATGCATTGTACAACTGATCGGAAAAGGAAAATGATATTAAATTTTGTTATGAAGGTTATTCAAACTTCTCAAAAAGGTAGTGGAACCTAAATCTCTAAAAGTGATTGATTTCCATGACTTCATGACACAAGTTGTTAGTCAATAAACTGATTGACTAAAGGGTTTCATGCACTTACATTAATATTAGCTAATCCTTGTGGAAAAGTATAAGTCAGACATCCTAAGCTAAACATTAAATGGGAATATTTTATGACTGGGCATGACTAATATATTATTGAAATTGGTATCATGCTCACTTGCTTGAAAGAGCTACTAATTCCCTCATCCAATAGTTTCTAAAGAATAATTAACAAGAAGGAATGAGAAAGAATTTTCATAATACTTTGAGGAGATGAATATATCTCTATCGGTGCTATGGATGCTCACTAGAACTGCAGCAATGTATGTGATGTCGAGGTGATTTTGTTGGGGTTATATATGCTCATGGGTAGTGGAGAAACACCATGATATTAAAGAATATTGCCTACATAAATATTATAAAACATTTGATTTAAATAAACTCTATAATCATGGTTTCAACCTGAAACTTGGAGTATTCTTTAAAGAACAAACTCCATCTTTTCTTCCCTTTAATTCAATAACTAAGTTGCTACATTTTGGGAAACAAGTTAATCTAGGATTTCATGACTAAGTCGAGTCTCTATGGGACCCACTAATGAGGATTACGTTATCTATCTCAAAAAGGATAATTCTCCTTCTTATTTATCTTGGAAATATGATAATGCACTACAAATATTCATGGATTCACCTAGTATGTCACCATTTATTGAGTACTAAACATACCCTATGTTAATTGACTTGGGGTGCCACCTTTTAATTTTTTAAAACCAAATCTTTGAGTCAAAGTGTTTTTTTTCAAGTCTTCATTCTTTTGGTTTAAATTGATAATTGCATACTACTAACTCGAATCAAAATTTCCTAGTACATATTTGGTTTTATGGTTTTAATGTGTGATCATAAAATCCTGCTTCAATTGCAATTTCATATTTTTATTTGTCACATACTTCCGTTTTCTTGCATTTGTTACACTGTATGCACCTTAGTTAGGTCATTTTATCACTTGGATATAATTGGCTCAAATATGTGTAGGAGTATGTACCACATTATCTAAGCTCAATGACAACATTATTTATCTTTGGCTAACTCTTAACTACATTTCAAGAACAATTGGTAGGATCAGGAGGCATTTAGTATTAGGTGTCCATGATGTCAAGTGACATTTTTTGCGAATTGTTTTTCCTCATATGATGATTGTTTAGGTCAACGTCAGTTAGATTCTTGGAAGAAAAATCAAGAAATATGTAAGATGGTCTTACAAAAATCAATTTGGGTAATTAAGTGTTTTAAACCAGATCTAGAATTTTATTAAAAAAATGCTTTTATGCATTTTTTCATTCCAAATAAGAATGATAGTTTAACCATTGACATGATATATCTATTAGATTTCGGTGATCACAAGCTTAATGAAATACCTAGAATTCAATTGTGACATATACAACTATGAAAACTATGAAAGTTTGTAGCTTGATTCCTTGTTAGTGAAGCAAGTTGTACTTATTGATTTTGAGCAACTTGAAGATTCTCTTGAAAATGGCTTAGCAACCACTTGTTGGAAATTTTCTCTCCTCTCTTCACACTTCAAATGATGGTTTCTTGATTAGAGTTTATATGATGAATTTATCATTCTCGAAAATTAAGTACCCCTAAGTTCATGCATAAAATTGAGGTTAGCTTTTCTAAACATTCCAAAAAAAATTCAAATGAGAACAATTAAAAAATATACATTTAGAAAAAAAATTGATTTTGGAACAATCTATTAACTCCCTATTCTTCCCTAAAATTAAAACTTATATTTTATAAAATTTAAAAGTTTACCAGACATATTATGTAATTTTGTGAGGTGAGAAGTTTAGTTTGATTACTATCAAAATAGTTGAGCTTTGTGCGCTTAATTTTCAAAAAATATCAAAATAGTTGATCTTTGTGCATTTAATTTTCAATTTTCAAGAAATATCAAAATAGTTGAGCTTTGTGTATTTAGTTTTCAAGTTTCCAACTTAAGTATCAATTCACACTTCTTTAGAAGTTGGTGTTTGGCATTTTCCCTTTGTAGAGGGATCATTTAAAATATTTGCAACTTTTTTTCCTTTGCAAATTCACACGAGTATTTAAAAATCTGAAGTTTATCCCAATGAATATGAAAGTGAAATTTTTGTTTAATTAAGTTAAAAGTTTTCTGAAAACTTGAAAGTAAAAATTTCATTATGGAAGTTTGAAATTCCTTTATAATGAAAATTTCACCTAAAGTTTAAATGGTTTGAAAGTGAAAATTTCTTTAAAAATGAAAAAATCACCCAAAAGTTCTAAAATCACTTGAAAGCGAAAAATTCTCCTACAATAATGAAGATTGTAAGTTTTTTGGTATTTTTACTTGGACTTGAATATATATTTTATATGGCATGCCTCCTCCAAGTGGTATCAAAAGCTGGTTTTGTGGCGATTGGAGAATCCATTGTTTTGTTATTCTATGAGCATGAATTCCCTGCACGTATTATAAAAGATTTGTAAAAAACTATACAAAAACGGTGGCTCTTCTAATAACAATGTTGAAGAAATATGCCTTTAAATGGGATGATGTAGTTGAACCCTTAGAGGATGTTGACTTCATTGACACCCACTTCCCTTTTGGCTAACCCATACTTCACAAAATTATTTGTCTTCGAATTCAATTCTTCAGGAGCATGGATAAGATTTGTGCTTATGTAAACATAAGAACCCCATTTCTTTCAAAAGTTGACGATTAAAATCAAGGGAGTAGACAAAATCTACACATCACAAGGAAATGTTGACAATCATTCAGGTCTTACTAAAATGGAAACAATACCTACTAGGAACGAAACTAGTGGTCAAAATGCTCTATTATACTTTATTTTAGAAGTCGTTCCCAATGGATTTTATATGTTCAAGCCAAATATGTGAAAGGTCCATAGATAAGAAAGTTAATTGAGGAAGTTGAAAGAAGCAATGTTATAAGTTCCAATTTTACTTGGAAGAATGCAATACTTTGGTGGAAAGAAAGAATATATTTACCCAAACCTCCCGAGTTAAAAATCCAAATTTTTAAAGAGAGTCATGGTTCTTTGACTATAGTCCATGTGGGATTTTTCAAAACATACTACAATATATGACAATCCTTCTTTTGGAAAGGAATGGAGACCGGTGTCCAAATACATTTAGTACAATGTGACACCTTTCAATTCCTACAATGTGACACCTTTCAATTCCAAAAGTTTGGATCAACCAGATCCCAAGGTATCCTTAAACCCTTCGATACTCCAAACTATAAATGGAAAGAAGTATCTATGGATTTTATCATAGGTATCCCCAACTCAAATTGGAAGGAAAACGTATTTGTAATTATAGAAATATTAACCAAATTGCTCATTTCATTTGAATATAATCAAAATATAAATCTAGTCAATTTGTTGATAATTTTATAAGAAACATATGTAGGCTCCATGGGTTTCCCAAAATTATCGTCAGTGACATGCACCCCAATTTTACCAACAAATTTTGAAAGGAATTGTTCCACCAATTTGGGGCCACCTTAACCATGTGCACTTCATAACATCCCCAAACATACGAAAAAGTTGAAGTGTTAAACACATGTCTTGAAGTGTACTTGAGGAATTTTGTGAATGATTGTCATTCACAATGGCACAATTGTCTCATTTGGAATAATGGTGGTATAATACTGTAGGTCACACTTCAACAAAATTGACTCCCTTTGAAGCCTTATATAGTTATTTGTCACCATCAATATAAGAGTATGTTGTCACCAATTCAAGGCTCTTACTGTGAAAAAAAAAACTAGATACTTTTGATTAAATTCTCCATATCCTCAAGACTCATCTTGAGAAGGAAAGGAATCGAATCAAACAAAAAGACAAACTAAAGAGAACCAATCATTAATTTGAGGTAGGAGACTAATTGTTCATTCTATTCCAACCATCCAAGTTGAATTTACTCAAAAATGACAAAAATCATAAACTTGATCATAAGTTTTATGGTCCTTACCAAATATGGAAAAGGGTAGGCCAAGTAGCATAAGCCCTAGATATACAAAATGAGTGGAGATTACATTATCTCTTCAATGTATCGTGTTTGAAGAAAATTAATTTTGGTCCAACAACTCATATATAGACAAAAATACCCCTTTTGGATGAGGAAGGGAAGCTATTACTAGAACCCTATTGCAACTTAGAAGTATAAATTAAAACCCTTCATTCAATAAATGTTAGCAAGTACCTTATCAGGTGGAGGAACATTTAAGAAGATGAGGTCATGCAGGAGAAAAAATATTTTAGATAGAGGCATTGGTCTTTACTAATGTTTCAAGGATGAATCATTTCAAGAAGGGTTGACTTGTAATATACCAAAGTACATTATTAGTTAGTTTCAATAATAATTAGAATGTGTAATGTTGGTTGGTGAAGAGTTTCATCCCTTCACTATTTGTTGTATATAAATGATAAATAGTTATAATTGTAACCTTGACTAGAATATATATGTGTGTGTGTGTGTGTGTCTCCTTTGATCACTAAGTTAAGATCTTGGGGAAAGATCTTAGTTATAAATCACGTCCAAAGGGGTGAAAGTTTCTTTGACCATCCCATAAAGAAAAATGTATATTGTCTTCATCCAATGGTTTGTTGCAACTTATCTAGTGATGTTTTTTTCCTTGCTTGGCCATTGTTTTACTTGCATGGGGCTTTAGTAAAGGATTATAAGATATAAAAAAAACCATTTTCCTCTAGTTTTGTTCCTAGCTTCATCAATGATGCATTGCATTCTTGTGCTTTTCAAATATTTTATTGGGGTCCAAACTACCCAAAGGAAAAAAAAAACATTAGTCTCTTTCCCAATCATCCTTTAAAGCTTCATGGAGTTATGTTTTGTATTTGGTACATTTTTTTAATTGGTAGTGGGGGTTTAGGATATCTCAATTAAGAAGAGAAAAACATGATTTATTCCCTTGTTCCACTACATCCTCCTCCCATGAAATGAATTTTAACTTCCCATGAATTTTATAACTTTCTATGGGTCTTTTCAAATCCCAAAAACGAAAAACACACCCTTACATTCCTTAGTTTTCTTCCAAATATTCCCCTATTTTTCATTTTTTTGTTCATGTGCATTATTTAGCTTATGTAAGGGTTTAGCACTGGATTAGAGGGAAAATTGAAATGGCCCATCATTTATTTTTATTTCCCATCTCTTCATCTACACTATCCTATATATATGTGCATTTTTTGTCTCCTAGCAAGGCATGATAGTGGTTCAAAGGATCAAATGCATTTAATCTCTCTCCAAGTAGTAGTTGTAACATATGTAGCAATGTGTCCTACTTCCCTATCCATTTTTCTTCCTTTGACAAATTTCAATGGA
Source organism: Pseudotsuga menziesii (assembly GCA_001517045.1). Taxonomy (NCBI): domain Eukaryota; kingdom Viridiplantae; phylum Streptophyta; class Pinopsida; order Pinales; family Pinaceae; genus Pseudotsuga; species Pseudotsuga menziesii. The sequence continues at coordinate 48,621 of LPNX010928538.1, forward strand.
TACTAAAGATAAAAATGCACCACGTTGCTCTCTATAGAGAAATCACAACCTCTTCATAAATGCATTTACTTGATAGTGAATCTTTTAGTTTCCAACAAAGTTCAATGGAGCCTCCAAGGAAAAAATACATCCATCATTGCTCTGTGGAATCGCTGCAACTCCCTTTTCCATGCATTTTTCCTCTACATTTCTCCAACTCTTTGTTGAAATGAAGAGTCATGTCAGGAAGATCTAAGAAGTAATTTTTTGTGGGAGACGTTATTTTCATCAACTCCATTTATCTAGTATCCCTAGAACTTGCTTTCTTTACCATAGTATTCTTGAATGACAACACATTTATTTTTACTTCCACTAGTTATATTCATTGATTTGCAATTCATAATACATTTGGCTATGAGTGAGTTCGTCCACATAGGTCTTGGATATTTGTTCATTTTGTTAATGTTTGTTTATTTGTCTTACATAAATGATTTAGTAAATTCACTAGGTGCTTGAATCTTCCTCAATGTTGATCTATTGACTTACACATTTCCCATGCACTTCTCATATGACTTGAAATTACCTAGACGTGTGATTGGAATATAATTGGTTTAAAATGATTAGAGGATTTACTCACCAGTTGAGTCCTTAGTTAAAAATTTGGGAGTATGTTTCCCTAATGAGTATGTTTCCCTACCTATACCATATGCTTCTATGTTTATTTTTTGTAAATAAATGTTAAATTTTGAGAAGCAACACCATATATGATGCAGTGGCGGGGTTTTGTAACTACAACATGATAACGGTTACAAGAATCCCGCTCTACTCCTAGGGTACACAAAAAAAAATCCGTTATACATTCATTAAACACTAAATGCAAGGAGAAATAACACATAGAATTAATGGTTGAATCCCAACGAAATGCACACAAGCTTTTATTATCAATTCTGGGAAAACACACAAATGTTATCTTACAACAATTATTGGCATGAATAGTAGCATTAACAAGTGGATTAGTAACAACCTACAACAATATGGATGGTCTGCATTTTTCTTACAACAGTGAAATCGTGAGAAGGATCGAGTCTTTGAATCAATGCATTGATGCTCTATTTAATCCTTTCCCTCATATTTTTCATTGGATGGATCTACTTTCCCAACACCTCCTTCATGATTTCTCCTCTTACACTCAACTAGACTTCTCTTTTGTGATCAACGCCTTCCTCATGTGAATGCCTTCCTTGCATTTCAACTTCTTTCTGGACTAGACTTTGTGTGAACCCCCTGAACTTTATGTGAAACCCCTAAAATCTACGCCAACCCCTTAATGTGAACCCCCTTGTAGATATTCCTCTTTTCCTTTTAACACCGTGCCTCTATTAGTTCATTTTCCTCTTTTTGTGGGAGCTAAATAGTCTCGGTTGTTTAACTGTCCATACGTTACCAAATTTTTCCCCTTATACATGGAAGTTGAATGGTCATGATGGCCCAACTGCTTGGTCATATCAATTTCATTTGTAGTTGATTGCCACTTGGAAGAAAATTATCATGTGACTCATGGACTATCAACGTGAGTGTAGCAACATGCAATTCTACCATGGAGTAACAACAGTGTACTTGTGATGCACCAAGTAGAAGCAAATGAGTTTTAGCATATGATTCAGTAAGACCATATGTATAGGAATTTCAGGACGAGTAACAACAAGGTTCAAATGCCATGGATTAGCAACCAGAGAGTTCCAACCACTTTATTCATCCTACAATCTACCAGCTCATAAGGAAAATGTTGTTTGTTGATGCAAATTTCCTAAGGCCAAGGATTCTCTTGCATTAGACACCCTTGGTAAGAAAAATTTGAGAATCCTAATCAAATAATTTTGTGAAGATCTTCTTCTCTTTCCTTCTTCCTCTTTTTCCATAACTTGTCTGCAAAAAAAATAGGATTTACATTCTCCAAAACATTAGCCTCTACAAGGCCTACTACCTTCATAATCCATGCCTAAAAGGACACATCGCTTGCAAAAATCCACAACATGGCATACTTCCTCCCCAACCTCCCTTGGTAATAGGACCAACAATGTATGATGTCCATCCTCTGCATTATTCTTCCATAATGCAACACTTATGTGGGTATCATAACGACCATCATCCTCAAGACGTCTATTCCACATGCCTTCAAAAATCATAGATTTAATGTTGTGTACCAACTTCATAACAACATCGGACCTCTCAATACATTGTGTCCCTGACTTCAACGCTTCATTTCTCTATTTGCAATAATAATATCCACTTGTCAATTTTCATCTGTGCATTCTCCTATACTTACTAATAGGTTAGACACCATATCCATAAAACATAAGGTCCATTCTATCATCACATACAAGCCTCTCATGGTTTTTGTAGCCTTCCATTCTGCTACACATCCTTCAATCTGACAACAATCCTTCCTCAAAAACAGAATTATTTCAAATTTCCAATCATCAAGTATATCCTCAACTTGCATGACATGTTTTGATATACTAGAAATAAGGTGTACAACTTCCATTTCCATGGCTTCTTGGGATGCGATTTTCAAGGATCCAACATCCTTCACACCACTAAAATTCCAATTTTCTAAAATACCTGCAAAATAGTCAATAATTACAACTTTGGGTTTTGGAAATCCTTCCAAAATCAATACCTCTGCAAAAGATTCATCCTGTTGTTCTTTTTCCACACAACCTTCCATCATCAAGTTTCCAAACACCTATTTGTAATCATACGTTATGACAATGCACATTTATCCAAACCAACTTGGATGTCCCTTTCATCACTCTCTATGAGTAAAAGTTCCATGACACGGTCTTTACTGTCACTAGAGTTCAATCTTGCAACCACTGTATAGGATGTATTCGGAAGACAAGACTCCTCCATTGTATATCCGTCCAATACATTTCTTGCACATAGTTTTCCATTATGCACAATCTTCAGAAGAAAAAACTCAGTTAATTGTACAACACTTCCCATTTCAATTTCACAAATGTCCCTATGCTTCCTAGATGTCGCTTGTTTCTTGTTCACCATCACATCCATCTATGGATTGGTGTTCAAATAAATGTTCATCCCCATGGAAAAATTCAAGACATTTACCAACTAAATTTTCCTCTTGTCAATCGCTCTTATGGAAATCTCACAACAATTCTCTTTAATACGCTTCATGAAACACATGGATGCTCTCAACTTCTTACAATTGAATCCTTTCCCCACAATCCTGAATGAGTTGCAACATTTAATGTAGTCAAAGCACACAAGGGAGTTGCAACTTCTTGTTACAACACAACCAATTCGACCTTTAACCTCTACATAGGTTCTGTTCATCCATAACTCGTGATGTTTCAAGTATTCTGCAAACTTTAACTCGAAATCATCTGATTTCCCTTCCTAGAAATCCTCATTATTCCGACCTTCAACATGTTGATATGTTTCTCCCAAGAGAACATGATCCCTCTCACCCCCATTTCTAGCCTCATCTTGACCATGAGCTTCACTAGAATCCTCTGTTTCCTTGTGTACCCTCACATTCTTTTGTTGCACCTATAAACAAAGCATCAAATATATTAAAGAAAACAATAGTCTCTTCTCCATTAACACACTACATCCATCTATGACCAAATTTGCTGCTACAATTTCCATTTCTTGAGGTCGACCTTTCTTCAACCTTTCTTCCATCATCTGGAATCTTCATTTTCTCGACCCAATGGAAATTTCATTATGTTGAAACTCACACAACAAGGCTATAATATATTCAACAATGTAAGCTGGTATTGAATTCTCTACACTAAACTAAATACCACTACACTCATACCGTCCATGCATGCATTTTGTCTCCTTGTAACAATTCCATCTTATTTTCTATTGGTTCCAAGTCCTTTTCCCTTTGTCTAATGAGATACCCCATTTCCATGTGTGTTCCTTTCCTTGTGGGATTAAAGGCCTCATAATCACCTTCAATCTTTCACCTACTTCCCTTGCTTCATAATCAACATGGAGCAATCAATTCCATGCAACATTCATTTGTTGTCCATTATATGTCAATAATTTAAACAATGGTACTCGTGACTTACATTCCATTGTAAACATCCTTGTGCCATAATTTATTTGGAACATGTCTTCAGATACGAATGTATATTTGTCTCCATTCTCTTCTATGTTCTCCAAATTTCATTGCACCCTTCTATTTCTCTGTTGTAACAAGTATCCTCCAATGTATTCTAAAGTATGTGCTGGTGAAACAGGGCCTATCACAATTTGTTTTCCAAGGTGTGGATGATGATTTGGTACAAAAATATTAAGTTCATCTTCAAGATCATTTTCAAAATTCAAAATCCATCCCAAACTCTCTTGCCAGTATTCTCTTGCAAAATTATTCTCTAGTTCATCTTAGGCTTCAACCAATTCAATCTCAACTTTTCCACTTGGGCCTTCTTGGACAACCATTTTCTCTTTGTCATATGAATCCCCATAACCTATAATGTTAACTTCCATAGAATATTCTTGAGTGTCCTCACATCTTCCAAGATCTTATATCTCAGTTCTCACAATGCCAACTTCAATACTTGGATCAACAAAAACTTTATGACCTACCAAGTCATCCCTCTATTTCTACCTTTCATAGCTGCAAAAACAACAATGTCATCACATAATCTAGGGTCATATCTAGTTCTCCCAAGAACCTCTAGTTTTTATGCCTCTCTATGTGTTTCACTTATCACCTTTAGTACAAAGTCCTCATCAAATTATTATTCAAGAAAACATATGATCACAGGCTCTTCAACTCTTTTCATTCCATCTTTACTAATAACTAGATTAGGGATTTCTTCATTCTTCCTGTCCTCGTCCTCCTTCCAAGTTTTCTTGGACAAATTTGTCTTCTTCATTATTGAAAATTTATATGTTATTTACATCTTGAACTCCACACGTCCTTCCCAAGCCTTTCCCATGAGCTTCTTGATCTGTTTTCCCTCTAGAACATTCAATTGTTCCTTTAATCCTTGGGTCATGTAATCTCAAGATTATCTATCTTTTGCAAACCTCTTGTTCTAAGAAGTATTCTCCAATTATTCCACAATATCAAACATACTACTTATTTATTTTCTATCCTCAACCTTATTTTGGTTATCATTTCTTATATTTTTCCTCATATTGCTACAATGTAATGTCCTTATTCAAATAATTGCATAGCAAGACAATTCCACCAATCCTACTAGTTCCCTAGGTTGGATGGATACATTTGGAATTTTAATAAGGGATCTAATAAATTCTGTTTAGACATTAGAATGGGATAAACATTTAATAATGTATCTTATTAAATAAATACAAGATAAAATTGAAGTGGCAATGGAGCATGGAGACACATGGAGACTATGGGGCCCACACAAGCTAGAAATTTTATGCAACATGGCATCCTACTCTTGCAATTTTGAATCCATGGGAACCCTAAAGGTTTTTGGATGAGTTACAAGGACACTTGGCCATATGCATCATAGGTATAATTTGGGAAGAAATGTAACTTACATGGGAGATGAAGAGTCATTTTGGATCTAGTGAGACACTTGGACTAGATTCCCTAGCTCTATGACAACAATGATGAAAATGCTATGAAACCTATGACACAAATCAGATCTGAAGGCTGTAATATAACATATCTGACATTTCAGATCAAAATAGAGCATCCAAAGAGATCTCATGTGATTTGGGGAAGTTCAATGGGCTCCTACTTGAATTTGGGGAAGGTGGAAGGCTAGGAAAGGAAGGACACATGGCAAATCATGAGAACACACCCAAATTCGAATTGGCTTGATTTTTTGGATGGATTGGGAACCTTAGAAGGCTAAGTATGTTTATAAACTACAGGAAGCACCCAATATAAGGTCTTTTTATCATTTGATAAATTGTCATTTGTGAATTGTGAGAGCTAGTGGATGACTAGTTTTCTTTCCTTAGCCAATTTCGAGGGTGAAATATTCCCATACATGAAGCACCCAATATAAGGTCTTTTTATCATTTGATAAATTGTCATTTGTGAATTGTGAGAGCTAGTGGATGACTAGTTTTCTTTCCTTAGCCAATTTCGAGGGTGAAAGATTCCCATACAAGTTGGTGTTTGGAGAGTCCAATAAGGTATTTCATGGAGATTTAATTGATTTTTAATTTCATTTTTAATATACATGGAAACTCGCGGGTTCTTCTATTGCATCACTTCATCTCAACCATTCCCAATTTTCAATGCATATTCATGCTCATGGAGGGATTGCGCCTTGGGTGAGATATTGTACTTTCTGGGAGAGATTATAGTGGTATATTTATTATTTTAATAGGTTCAATATGATATATTATTCATTCTTATAAAGTTTCAATTCGAACTACCCAATATTTGTATGTCAAATTGATTTTTAATGAGCAAGAATGACCATTTCCACTCTATCTTGATATATGCCATGGTAATGCTGATTATTTAGAATGGAAGAATTTATCTCTCATAAATCTATGATAAATGAAATTTAAGTAATGTGTATTAAAAGTTTCATGTTTATTACTTAAGCATTGGAATCCATTTTACTCATTTTAATTGCATTGGGAGAAGATTGGGTGCCTTTTCCCCAAGGGTCAAAATAGTGATTTGGGAGTTGTTTTGGAGAGAGTCATAACAGCCTGTATAAAATGAAACATGATGCATATGAGACCTTAAAAATTTCCCTTACACATACCCTTCCTCTGTTCATAAATTCAAGTGGGATTGAGATCATTTGAGAAGCCATCTCCAGCATTTACCCAATGGGAATTGGAACCCCAATTTGCTAATAAAGAACCCTACTTTGATCAGAATATAAATCTACTTTGAAGAAGTGATTCGAGAGTTATAAATAATATATGAAAATAATATTCAAGTATTAATATCATTCATACACACTTTGAGAATATTTGGGAGCATTTGGTCCAATTTGGAGACCTAGACATCAAAACTAGTCAAGGTTTGAAATTGAGAAAAAAGTGAAAAAATGGTCATTTAATAAAAAATATTAAAAAGGGACATTACGAGTGGTATAAGAGCATGGTCTTGGAACCTTATGATCTTAAATAGGATTCAAATCAATAATTCACCACCCTTAAACCCTTAAGTTGAAGGTATTTTTGTTGAAGAAGTAGTAGTAGAAGAAGAAGAGGTGCATTCTACTAAAACTATGACTAACAAGGGGAAGGGATACACTGATCATGATAAGGTGGAATATATTAAACTCATACAACCTCTCTTTGATTACATAACCAATAAAATTAACCAACATATTATGAAATGATTCGAATTATTGGTTAGCCAATTTGGAAGCAAATTAGGAGTAATAGGAGATAGCAGTAGTTCACAATCAAAAGAAAAGAAGATAATGGGTGAGCATACTTTCTCAAGAACAGGACCCTATAATAGACCCCATGAATTTCAGAGCACACCAAGGCCTACTGCACCTAAATTTCTTGTACCCAAAGAATATCCTAACATTCAACTTGAACTTGCTACAATGGAAAAAGAATGGGATAAATTGGATGAACATTGTAAAAGAAGTGTACCATTTGATCAGTGCTTTCTTGCTGCAAACAAACTAAAAAGGAAGGAAGATAATAAGTATCTATACAAAAACAAAGACTTAAATTGTTCCATTAGTAAAGTTCCACTCCCTACTTTTGATGGTTCCTCTCAAAGTTCTGCTAACAATTGGGTGCAAAAATTAGATGTGTATTTTCAGTTGAATCCAATGGTGGAAGAAGATGCCTTAAAAATGATCATATTGCACTTTGAAGGAGATGCCAATGAATGGTGCTTCCATGACCTGAGAAATTTGAGTCATGATTAGGTTAACACATATGGATAATTTATTGACAGGGTACTAGATAGATTTGAGAAAAAATATCCTGAATTGTCTTTCAAAGAACTAGCAAGCACAATTGAAGCAAGTTGAGACCTCGGCTAATTATATGATGGAATTTTAAAAATTATCAGTCAAGGTGGATGATGTTTATATGGTAAGGTTAGTATTGTTTTTCATTGAATTTTTGGATGAACCCTTAAAAGGTTTGTTCAAATCCCACAAGCCCACTAGATTAAAAGATGCAATGAGCTTGACTAGAGATCTCAAAAATGTGCTTCCTAGAACAAGATTTCCTCCCAAACCTAACTTCAAATTTCAAAAGAAGCCTTGGAAAAGAGATGCACATGATAAGAATCCTTTGTAAAGATATTAAATTTAGAAGAATAATAAATAAGGACTAAACATGGATGAACTTCAAAGAAAAAAATTGTGCTTCACATGCTTTCAACCATGGACACGGGGGCATAAATGCACTTAGGGAAAAGATCAATACATAGAATTATTTTCTAATAATGATGAGTATGAAGGGGGTATGGATTAATAAGGACACAATTCATATCAAGATGAATCATATGAGACAGCATCTGAAGAATAAACACAACAAGAAAATCAGCCTTCACTGGAAAAAGCAAGAATGGCGGTACTTTCAGTAGTGCCTCGATATCACACTATTCGATGGAACGGTGTGGTATTAGGAAAAAGAACTTAAGTTTTGGTAGATGGAGGATCCATACATAACTTCATTGATGCAGATATGGTGGAGAAAATGAAGATACCTATTGAACCATTGGATGGATTCACAGTTGTCATTCCTGGTCACAACTCAATGCAATGCAAAACGTGGGTTCCAAAGCTGCAAGTCACCGTAGGTAACTATAATTTTGTTGATAGTTTTTATGTGGTTGATGTTGCTGATACTAATGTGGTTTTGGGAGTTCAATGGCTGTATTATATATGGGATCATACAGTAAATTATCAAATTCGTGAGATGAAATTTCAAGATTGGAAAGGTGTACTAAGGGTTGTGAGAGGGCAGCACACTTACCCAAATCAAGTAGTGAATTGCAATAGTATGAGATATATATTGAGGCATGGGGATATAAAATGGGATGATTAATTTCATATCACATATCCCAAGACAAACATAAATTTTTTTGAACACCCAAAGGAGATAGAGAAACTATTGAAAAAGTATGAAATTGGTTTTAGAGATCTTCCACATGGTAGACCACCTGATAGGGGGGTTGAGCACAACATTGTTTTGGAGGAGGGTAATCCACCCATTCAGATACCACCTTATAGACATCCCAATAAATTCAGGGATGATATTGAGAAGGCCATCTAAGAACTCTTATAGTTGGGACTCATTAGACCAAGCTCTAGCTCTTATGCTTCTTCAGTAGTGTTGGTAAAGAAAAAAGATGGAACCTTGAGGATGTGTATAGTTTTTATATATTTGAACAAGAAGACCATCAAGAATAGGTATCCTATTCCTAGGATTGATGAGATAATGTATGATCTATTTGTATCCAAATTTTTCTCCAAAATTGACCTTAGATCAGGTTATCACCAAATTTGAATGAAGGAAGAAGATGTGCAAAAGGCTGCTTTTCGATGTCATTATGGTCACTTTGAGTTTCTTGTTATGCCATTTGGATTAACCAATGCTCCAAAAACATTTCAAGCATGCATGAATAGAATATTTTGAAAGAATATTACAAGGTTTTTTTTGGTCTTCTTTGATGATATTCTCATTTCAGTAAAACTTGGGAAGAGAAATTGCATCATCTAGAGATTGTGTTAAGAACTTTGCAAGAACAATCCTTGTTTGCTAAGATGTCTAAATGTGAATTTGGGATGGAGGAAATATTGTATCTTGGGAAAATTATTTTGAAATAAGGAGTGAAAGTACACATGGAAAAAATAAAGGCTATCTTAGAATGGCCATCACGAAAAAACATCACCGAATTAAGAGGTTTAATTGGAATATGCACCTATTATAGAAAGTTTGTGAAAGGGTTCTCCAAGTTGACTTCTGCAATCACTAATTTGATTAAGAAGGATTATTTCAAGTGGGATGAAGAGGCTGAGAATTCCTTCCAAAAAATTAAATAGGTAATGAGTAGTTGTCCCACACTTGTATTACCTGATTTTTCTAATTTTTGTTATTGAATGTGATGCTTCAGGTGGAGGAATAGGGGTTGTCCTAAAGCAAGGCCAACACCCTATAGACTTTGAGAGCATAAATTTGCATCCTCATGAAAAATATACTCCATATATGAAAAATAAATTTAGGCCATCATGCATGCATTGGACAAGTTTCGACAATACTTGGTAGGAAACAAGTTTGTGGTGAAAACTGACCACAATAGTCTAAGGCACTTCCTCACCCAAAAGGATCTAAATGAAAGGAAACAAAAGTGGGTAAGAAATATTAAAGATTATGATTTTTATATTGAATATGTGAAAGGGAATAATAACATTGTATCAGATTCATTATCTCTAAGACCTTCTTTTTCTCTCATGGACATTGCTAAAGATTGGAAAAATATGTTACTAGTTGAATATGCCAAAGATAAATTTGCTTGTGATGTGTTAGATGGAATCAAGTGTGATTATAACTATATGATTGTGAATGGGATGATATATTATAATGGCATAGTTTATTTGTTTCAATATTCAAAGCTCAAGTAAAAAAAAATTCAAGAAGCGCATGATTCCCCACTAGCTGGCCATCCAAGGATCTTCAAAACTTATAGGAAATTGAGGCAAAGATTATTTTGGAAGGGGATGAAGGAATATGTTCCGAAATATGTGAATGAATCTAAGGTATTTCAGCAAAAAAACATAACTTACATGCCCATCTGGTTTATTGCAACCATTTCCCATTCCAGAGGAAAAATGGGATAGCATCTCAATGGACTTCATCACTGGGTTGCCCAAATATTTGGGTAAGGATTGCATATGTGGTAGTGGATATATTGAAAAAAATTGATCATTTATTTTTTTTTACATCATATTTTAGTGCTGCACAAGTGGCTGATTTTTTTTTCAAAGAAATCTTCAGATTGCATGGGCTCCCCATGAGCATTGTAAGTGATAGAGATAGTAGATTCATGGGTTCTTTTTGCCAAGAATTTTTTATATTGGTGGGCACTAATTTGACTCCAAGTACAATATATAATACAAAAAATGATGTAAAAATAGAGAGGGTGAACCAATGGTTGGAAGGGTACCTAAGAAACTATGTGGGAGAACAACACAAAGCATGGACAAAATGGTTACACTTGGTTGAGTTCTGCTACAACACCACTTTTCATATGTCAATAGGGATGTATCCTTTGAAATAATTATATGGTTATGATGCAATTAACTTTGTTGAGATGATATTTGGTGATAGTATAGCTCCAAAAGCTAAATATTGGGTGGAAGAGAGCCAAGAAATTTTAAATCTTTTGAAAGACATTTTGCAGGTTGCCCAAAATCAGCAAAAACAATATGCAGATAGACATAGAGAAGAAAGAAAATTTAAATTTAATGATTTAGTATATTTTAGGTTGCATCCATACAAACAAACATCTCTCAAAAATAATGGGGCATAAAAGCTAAAACCAAGATACTATGGCCCATACAAGGTATTTTGGAAGATTGGGGAAGTAGCATATGAGTTGGAACTACCAGAAGGGAGTAAAATCCATAATGTATTCCATGTTTCTTGTCTCAAAAAATATCTTGGTCATAAAATTGTCACTTCAGAAATACTTCCTCCCTTGGATGATGAAGGTCATCTCACACTTGTTCCAGAAAATATTTTGAAGACAAGGGAAAGGAGATTGAGAAGCAAAACTATCAAAGAATACTTAGTACAATGGAAGGATCTACCAAGTGAAGATTCCATATGGGAATAGGAGAATGTTTGGAAGCATCCAAATCTGAAATTGCTTTAGGACAATTAATCTTAAGTGGGGAGGACTGTAATGTCCCCATTCAAATAATTGCATAACATGACAATTCCACCAATCCTACTAGTTCCCTAGGTTGGATGGATACATTTGGAATTTATTAAGGGAGCTAATAAATGATGTTTAGAAATTAGAATGTGATAAATATTTAATAATGTGTCTTATTAAATAAATACAAGAGAAAATTGAAGTGGCAATGGAGCATGGAGACACATGGATACTATGCGGCCCACACAAGCTAGAAATTTTGTGCCACATGGAATCCTCCTCTTGTAATTTCGAATCCATGGGAGGAATAAAGGTTCTTGGATGAGTTATAAGGCTCATAAACTTGTCCATATGAATCATAGATCGAATTTGGGAATAAATGTAACTTAAATGGGAGAGAAAGAGTCATTTTGGAGCTAGTGAGACACTTGGACTAGATTCCCTAGCTCTATGACAACAATGATGAAGATGCTATGAAACCTATGACACAAATCAGATATGAAGGATAAAATATGACATATATGACATGTCAGGTATAAATACATCATCCAATAGATCTCTCATGCGATTTGTGGAATCTCAATGGGCTCCTACTCGAATTTGGGGAAGGTGGAAGGCTAGAAAAGGGAGGACACATGAAAAATCATGAGCACACACCCAAATTCGAATTGGCTTGAGTTTGTGGATGGATTGGGAAAATTATAAAGCTAATTATTTTTATAATATACAATAATAAACCATGAGAATTTATTTTTATCATTTGAGAAATTGTCATTTGTGAATTGTGAGAGCTAGTGGATGACTAGTTTTCTTGTCTTAGCCAATTTCGAGGGTGAAAGATTCCCATCCAAGTTCGTGTTTGGAGAGGTTACTTAGGTATTTCATGGAGATTTAATGGAGTTTTAATTTTATGTGTAAGCTACAGGTCATCTTGTGGGTTCTTCTATTACATCACTTCATCTCAACCATTTCCAGTTTTCATTGTATATTCATGCTCATGGAGGGATTGCTCCTTGGGTGAGATATTGTACTTTGTGGGAGAGATTATCACGGTATATTTATGATTGTAATAGGTTAAATATGATATTTTATTCATTCTCATAAATTTTCAATTCTAAATACCCAAGAGTTGTATGTCAAATTGATTTTTAATGAGGAAACAATGACCATTTCCACTCTATTTTGATATATTCCATGGTAATGCTGATTATTTCGAATAGAGGCATGAAACTATCATAAATGTATGATTAATGGAATATAATTAATGTGTATTACAAGTTTCATGTTCATTAATTAAGCATTGGAATCCATTTTACTCATTTTAATTGCATTGGGAGAAGATTGGGTGCCTTTTCCCCAAGGGTCGAAATAGTGATTTGGGAGTTGTTTTGGAGAGAGTCATAACAGCCTATATAAAATGAAGCATGATGAATATGAGAAATTAAAAATTTTCCTTACACATTCCCTACCTCTGTTCATAAATTCGAGTGGTATTGAGAGCATTTGAGAAGCCATCTCCAGCATTTACCTGGGGGGAATTGGAACCCCAATTTGCTAGTAAAGACTCCTACTTTGATCAGAATATAAAACTAGTTTGAAGAAGTGATTGGAGGGTTATAAATAATATATGAACATAATATTCAAGTCTTAAAATCATTCATACACACTCTGATAATATTTTCTAGCATTTGGGCCAATTTGGAGACCTAGACATCAAAACTAGTCAAGGTTCGAAATTGGGGAAAAAGTGAAAAATTGGTCATTTAATAAAAAATATTAAAAGGGGAAATTACATAAAACCCAGGAAATATCATTTCTCTGCAGTATTTTTCTCATGAAAAATTTTCTTAACTTGTTCTTTATCAGCAATCACCTATGTTAAATTCAAAGATGTTTCTTCCTCAAAAACAATCATCGGTAACTCAAAATTACCAAACTTTGTTCTTCATCCTATAGAACCTTTGTGCCAACACTCATTATTGAATATTTAATTCTCAGGTTCACTAATTCTCCAGTTCCCTTGGTTCCTGGTGCCTTCTTGGATCATTCCTCTTGTGGCTTTGCAACTATAGTCTTAAATCTGAACTACTGGTTATAGGCCTACCTCATTGGCACTACCTCCCATGAGCTCCAAATTCAACAAATGCACTTTCCAAAACACATTCTCTTAGGTATCACGCAACCACAATCTCTACAGGAGACAATATTTGTAACCAATTTCTCTAGTGCTAAACAACTCTTAGATAACTTTATAAATATTCTCCTTCTAGGCATGAAACTCCATTCAACTAGTGTTCAACTATCTCTCCAATATTCTCATCCCAAAGTTGAAACTAACTATCATACCACTTGAGGTAGTGGTGAGCTGTTGCAACACACTAATGGTTACATAAACCCTCTTTGTACTTAGAGTACACAGTAAAAATCCATTATACAGTCATAAAACACTAGATGCAAGGAGAAATAACACAAAGAATTAATAGATGAATCCTAATGAAATGCACACAAGATTTTATTATTGATTTTAGGAAAAATAAAAGATGTTACATTAGAACAATTACTCGCATGAGTAGTTGTTACGGAGAAAACTTCCTATGGCTTGGGGTACCAAACAGACATAGTAACTGCAGAAATCAATCCTTTCCCATATGCAAGAGAAATAAAACATCTAATACTAAAGGATCTCGAAACATACCTTATTCCAGATGGTTGATGTAGATCCTCGTTGAGCTTTTCCAATCTCGCTTGTATTAGCAATTTTCTCTCTCAACATTCAACAAACAAGACAAGCATGCTATATAATGGTGTTAGACCTACTCTAGCATATATAATCAATAACATATAAGCATTTAAAAGCATTCATGGATTCAATATTCATTTAAATACACATTATTGGACATGAAAAGATATTTCTATTAATACAAATCAAAGATTACAATGGTGACAACCTCTTTCGGCACGTCTATGAACCGAAGAAACTGAGTCCTCCACCTCGGCCTCCACCACTCCAATCCTCCATCTTTCAGTAGAAATTTCACAAGAAAAGTCAAGCTTGGGAAGAACAAAAAGTGCTCCAAGGGACAAATGGATGCAAACTCAAGTATAAGCTTCGGCAACAATGGACTATAGTTTTCTTGCTCTTCAATTCCTCTTCTTCAATGTGTAAAAAGGGTTCCTTATATAGTGCTTCAATGGGGTAATGGAAGTTCAAATCTGAGCAATCTCAAGGCATATGGAAGGCCAAGAGACAAGTGACTCAGATCCACATCAAGGAAAACTCCAAAACTATTTTTCCTTTTGCACACATCCCGATGTACGCGGGTTTGAGGTTCATATCCGCGTATATACACGAGAATAGCTTTAAAAGTCGTGTATGGAAAATAATGCATGTTTTTAGGGATGATCTTGGAAACATCAAAGATACAAAAATGGTCCATGGGGTCCAAAGAGTCTATAGAGGGATAGGGAAGGCCATCATGTGTGAACCACCATGTGTGGTAAAATCAGTTGTAACAGTAGTAGCATTAACAAATGGACAAGTAACAACTTACACCAAGATACATGGCATGCATTGTTGTTACAACATTGAAATCGTTAGAAGAATCGAGTCTCTGAATCAATGCTATGATGTTTTGTTTCAAATTTTCCCTCACGTTATTCGCTGGTTGGATCTACTTCCCCAACATGTCCTTCATGATTTCTCCTCTTACACTCAACCATATTTCTCATATGTGATAAAATCCTTCCTTGCATTCTATCCTCTTCCTAACCCAAACTCTGTGTGAACCCCTTGGACTATGTGTGAACCCCCTGAACTTTGTGTCAACCCCTGAACTCTACGCAAACCCTTTTGCATATATTCCGTTTTTCCTTTTAACATCGTGTCTCTGTCAATTCATTTTCCTTCTTTTACTGGAGCTTAATAGTTGTGGTTGTTTAATTGAATTCACTCCCCTTCTGTGTGGAAGTTGAATAGTCATGATGGTCCAACTGCTTGGCAATTTCAATTTCATTTCACCTTCATTTGTAGTTGATTTCCACTTGCCACAAAATTCTCTTGTGACTCATGGACTGGAAACATGAGTGTAGCAATGCGTAGTTCCAGTGTGTATTCGTAGCACGCAGTTGCAACATGAAGTTACAACATGGAGTAACAACATTCTACTTGGGATGCTCCAAATAGTAGTAAAGGAGTTTCAACACGTGTTTCAACAAGACCATATGTACAAGAGTTTCAACATGTGTTTTAGCATGAGTAACAACAAGGTTCAAATTCCATGGATATGCAACTAAAGAGTCATAGCCACTTTATTCATCCTACAATATACCAACTAATAACAAAAATGTTTTTAGTTGATGCGGATTTCCTCAGGCCAAGGATACTCTTGCATCAATATATCATTAGGTGGATAGTCAATAGTTAAAAAAAACATGAAACCGCATAGTTGTACAATTTGGATTCTTTGTATTCATATTTTTTTCCATGCTCATTGTCTACTTTGTTATGCATCAATAACATGAAGAATTTCTATCAATTTTATGAAGCTTGGAGCTCTATTCCATCAATCAACATAACACTAGCTAGGAATCCATTGATAATTGAAATAAGTCCATGATTATTGCTTTCACTGCTTGGATTTCCTTGTTCCTAAAATTTACCATGCTTGTGAACCTATTATATCATATGTTGTAGAGCAAGTTTCACAATAAAAAACCAATAATACATTTGATTAGCCTTAAGTATTAATCCTCACCATCGCATTAGTATTAATTGTTGAAATATAACGCTAGATATAATAAAGGAAACTATGTATTAATATATTATTGTTACATAAGTAGTATCCATTCTTATCAAATGATGTCTATTCCAACCATTAGTGATGAAGCTCTTAGCTTAATGGCATTCACAACTTAGCTAAGATAAATTCATGTGTTTCATAACATGTTTAGATATGCTTTGATAACTATGCATTGGATTCTTTAGAATGGGTATTCTTGCAAAAAAAAAAATCAGCGTGAAAAAATAGTTTTTTAACTATAAAAACCATATCAAAATTACAATACTGACTACACTGAGACATCAGCCTCATCCAAATAACAAAAATTACGTTCCGATCAGAATGAACCAACCATGCAGCTGGGAAAAGTCAAAAAACACAGATCCTATATCAGTTGGAAAATAAAACAAGAAACTGCCGTATCAAACTAAGAAGTTCGACTGCATTGCTTAAAAAAACCACATCCAAAGAGAAAATCAATACAGTCCAATCAGAGTGTACAGCCCTTACAACCAAGCAGAGACTAAAATTTTTGATGCTAATCAGTTGGACAAATGACCAGTATACTACCGTATCTACTCACTAAAGGATTTCTTTGTAAACAGAAATATTAAGTTCGCTAGAATTATATCATCAAAACAAAACTCATGAGACTTCGAGACAGAGAGGATTACACATTCTTCACCAGATGACACCAGATCTTCACTAGAACGTGCTTAAAAAAAATTCAGGCTCACTATTATGTGGAGATTCCCTTTATGGAAGACGTTATACAAGATAAATCCATCAAGTGAGCCTATCTCCCTCTTTGATAAAAGTTCAGCTACTCCATTATATACTCTGGAAATGTACTGAAAGGAAAGGAAGGAGAAATGTTCCATCAAAACCTTAGTATTTTCCAACCAGTGAAGCAACACCATAGATCACATTCGTGCTTGACCAGAATCCCATCTAACCACCACCTGAGAATCCCCTAAGACTTGTAAAGCAGCCAAGCCCCAAATTTTGGCTAAATAGAGTAGTCCCCACAAACCCACCAACTCTGCCCTAGTATTAAAACCAACTCCGGCTTTCAAACAACCCTTTAGATTAATATTCCTTCCTAGCTTTATAAACAACCCTTCTCCACAAAGGCCTTTCAAGGCAGCTTCGTTGAAGAAAACCACAGGATAATCGAAGGGAAGAGTAGGGAACAAATTTACCTTTGGAGAACTATTTGTCATGAGGCTGATCCACTCAGAAACATATGTGATAATCCTCAGGAAAATGACCTCTATCCTTTTTTTCTACAAAGCAAAGGTGGCCCTATTCCCGGCCTTCCACACTTCCCAAAGAACAAAAAATGGAGGTTTTGTTTTATCATCGAACATCCTCCTATACCAGCATTTCAAATTATCCTCAATGGAGGGACCTTCTTGTTGCTGCCTTTCACACACCTGGGTTGCGTGGCAGAAATATTCAAGCCACTCGGTGTGTTTTTGGGGACAAGTCTCGAGTCAAGGCTGTCACCTTGTTCTTGACTCCTATGTTCAGGATAACTCCTAACGAAGCCAAGGGGGGTAGACCCTATTAAATTACTAAGGCTAATTACTTAGTGTGATGCTGTTATATTGATTAAGTTGTTTAGGAGTTGTTTGAAATTAACCAGTGGAAACAAAAGATAACAAGATGCAAGATTTAAAGAAGATAAGCATAGTATGACACTCAATATATATATATATATATATATATATATAATCGAAAGAAATGATCAAATAAATCACCATTGACTTAAATGAAGTCAACAGAGAAAATAATGTGCTTGAAAGAATGTTTTGCAAATGTCTCTTGGTATATTTTAAATTAATGTGGAATGTGAATGAATTAAATTAGGCGAAAAGGGGACTCCAGATATACCCGAGGGATACTTGGAGTATGTCCAAAAGTGAACTTTCATGGCTACCCGCAAGGTGTTTATGGGCTGGAACGGAGTCTCGGAGACTATTGTTCATAATGCACCCGTCAGGGTGTGACAAAGATCGACGCCTCGAGGTCACTTTCCAGTTGTTTCCACTTCTTTGGGTATTTCTCCACCGCTTATAGTTTGTTCGAGGCGTTGGATTTTCACCTGATGGTTTGTCAATTTGGGAGGTGAAGACTAATTAATATAGTCACTCAAGTGCCTTTTATGCAGCTTGACTGATCGGACGAACCACAACCAAGTACAGAGCATACACACTGGAGTCTTTGTTATTTTTAGTAAGTTTTAAAAGAGGTGTTCTTATTAAAAAGAAAAGCATCCAGGAACCTCTTTTGGTCCAAGTGGAACTCAATCAGGGAATCAAGGAGGGGTTGATTGTATTATTATTATTAAAAGAATTAATGAAAATGGAATCAGAGATACACAACACCAGTTTTCTGATTATTCCTACCACGCATCTCTTTCCCCTTGCAGGTCAATCGAGAAGTTGTGGGGTAAGTAGTATGACTACTTTTGAATTAAAAATATGGAATAATTCAAAATGTTATCAAATTATACAATCCTTCATGTCAATACTAAACTAGAATAGAAATAAGGCGAACCAATGTAAAAAATAACACGGACGCAAATCCCCCCAGGGGGGATGGTGAATAGGCTCGAAAGAGCCTATTCAAAAATATTTTTTCTTTTTATTAGTATCAATTACAATATCAGCAAACTAAAATTAATCCAATTTTTCCTTATAGGGAATGAGACCAAAGGTTTACAAATTGCAAAAATTTGAAATTTTGGAAGATGGAGACCCCATGGAGGGTTTCAAATGGTCCAAAAATGCTTTCCAGACAGTGCCTCCTCCTCTTTTCTGTTACACCTGCTAAAAAACAGCAATCTTACCATAGTTAAATATTCCCAAAAGTAATTTGAAAGTACTTTTGGATGAACAAACATTTTACCCAAAAATTCTAAGTTAAAACTAGTTTTTAAAGAAGCAGAAAAGGAACCAAGGAAAGCAAGCTTTCCTTGGGATCTTGGCCTGCTTTGGGGGAAGCCAATATGAAGCACTTAAATTGATGAATATAACTTTTTATATTCTAAGGAAACAACCATGCATTCAACAATCTTTAGATCCACTTTCACAGCCTTGAAAAATGACAATTTTTCCTAAAACTAGATCTAGAAAGCTTGTAAATTTTATTTTAGGAATGAGATCTAGTTTATGAGCTTTAAGGCAGCCAGATCTATGTAAAATAAAATCTGACATTGATATATATAAACAATTTTAAATATGCAAACAAGTAACCAAACTGATTTTAGAAAAAATTGAAGGAGGAAGAGGAAAAGAAGAGCATTTGTTGCTGGAAGCCTTGAAGATCAACCGTGGAGCTTTCCGGTGGAATGTCGAGGGACTATGCCTTTGAATGGTTTTGGAGAGAGTGAAGAAGAAAAATAGATCATCATCCTCTCTAAGCTAGGAACCCACAATTGAATCCAAAAACTTGCCAAAATACTTATGAGATTCGATTAATACATACATAGAGATTTCAGAATAACATGAATATAAACTTATAAAACATGCTAAATATATATCTCTAAACATGCATCAAAAAGGAAAGAGATGGCCAATAAACTTATTAACAAACTCCTTTCCTATAAATATTTTAATAAACTTATTATCAATCTTAGCAATGAATCCACAAACAATCAGCAAATTATGAACATAGATACAGGTTACCTCAGTAAAACATGGCAATGCTCATCCACACATACAATTACATGACACTATCTTGTCTCCAAAGATTCACTTTATTCCAATAGAAAAAGATATTACACAATATTACAACAGAAATAGCTCCTCAATCCAGCTCTTACTAACTCGGAACGGAGGCATCCATGCTTTATTTATACACAAAATTGAAACCCCAACCTAGAAGGGGTGCAAATCCCAAGGAGATAGACCACTGTAGTTGAAGGAGAGTCCATCAATGCCTGATCTAAAGCTAAAATGAGCTTCTACTGATTCTGAATGTCAATCGGGGGGCTGACTGAGCTGACACATCAACATGCTGAGTGAATCATCAACCACAGAGCTCCCAGAAGATCCCACACATGTGGAGGAGAGAGAGAGAGAGGGCATAATTCCCCATAAAGGAGGCTGAAGTTCAACTCTGGATCTACCTAGATCACCTCCTTTAGTCAAGGATTTGTCAGATCCAGTCAATCTAGTGCCGATGAGACTGATTTCAATCAAATTGATTGAGAATCCATTGATCTATGATTTTGGATTTGCTCCATTATTCATCAATTTATTAATTAAAATAATCAATAATTGTTTTTTTGGGGTTTTCTGACCTGAGTGATGGAAAATCACTCAAAACTAGGAAATAGTGGCTCTATAGGTTTACTGGGTGCTCTTAGCTTGAAAATGAGCACCTACATGACTGAAATTGATTATTGAGCCCACTTTTATTACAAAACCAATTTTTCCAATTAAACTATTAAAAAATAGCCTAAGTTTTGGAAACTGAAATTTTAATTAAAAACATTGAAAAAATTTAAAAATTTTAAAAACCTAGGGGGTCTTAGACATGTTCATATGACTCAACCATGATCCCTAGCATGTTTATACATTGACACATAGACTCTAATAACCTCAATAGGCCTAAGTGCCAAACCGACCACCCCAACTTTGGAGGTATTGAGTGAAAAACTCAGAAATTACCAGTCATTTATTCAACAACCAATAATAACCAAGGGAAAAAAACACCCTGGGCTGATTGGATTGACAAATAAAGTCTAAGAGACCGAGTATTTTATAGACACTATCATGCTAGAACATTTATTACAACTCTCCCAAGGGGGTATGAACATGTGATATAGTACTACAAGCACTTCCCAGAAGCACTTCCGAAGGTCTTCTGAAGTCCGAACAAAAAATATTTGTCCGGTTCACCAGGCTCACTTGATAAAAAACCACTAAGTACAACTTAGGTGGTAATATTCTGGCTCCAACTATGGGACGTGTGCTTGATCTAGTCATAGGGAAAGGAGAGGATACGAGAACACCAAAATCTCTGGTTTATACACACTGTAGAAACATCTCAACTTGACAAGAAAACCTCAGTAGCACAAGATTTACGTAAAAACCAAATGAACCATTAAGCTGATTTATTTAAACAAAATAAATGTAACTAACTAATGAAGAAAATGTTTTATTATAGCTAAGTACAAAACAAAAATGCAGAAAGTAAATGCTCGTTTTCAAGGAGCTTATTTTCCTACTCTAACCATGATATAAAAAGGGTTAAGTGTAATTAGAAATCCAATGTAACCACCTACGCATTTTATTAACATAAAAAAAAATTTCCTTGTCTTTGGTTACCAGCCAAAGTAAGGATACCTTATTCAGAAAATGCAAACCTGCGTGATGATCCAGAAGGGGCAGGATGGATGGGAAATCATAGGCATGAATAATGTCGTCAAACTTCCTCCCAAACAGGTAAGTGCTTGCGCATACTGCTTCTATCCATGACTAGATAGGGTTGAAATCAAAGTGATGAGGCAGACTGACTACACCATCATACGGATCATCAAGGCTTATCAGATGATAAGTCATTGCATGAGCCCCAAGCAACTCCAAATTATAAGGAAACTCCATATGTGAAGATGATAGTTGAGACTAATATTCCACTGACTGCATCACATCTGTCTTTTCACAACACTGCTTCTCAATGTATTCATTATTGATACCTTTGTATGGATCTGAATGATATGACTCTGCATGATCATATAAGAGTTTTCAATGCTCCTCTTCCATACTAGGATTTTCCCAGGTCTCCAGATCCATGCTTCCCTCTATGGAAGTACAGTAGATTGGACTTCCACAAATTTCTAAATAGACACTCCCCTTGCTGGATATAGCATAGATAGGATTCTCAATAAGATATCCACAAAAATCCCAATAGTCATCACCACCATCTATGTCAGATGTGATGGATTCCCCATTGTTGATATCAAGTTCTCTTTGTCTTCATTACTGATACCGATATATGGCTCAGACTGATCATATGGATAAACTGCATGCTCCTTTTCCATATCAAAGTATCCCAAGGCCACAAGGTCCATGCTCTCTCCTTTACATATGCCATAGACAGGAGAATCAACAAAGCCATCAAAATTTTTTGCTTCATTATTTTCCTCTTTATTCATGTCATAGACTGGATTTTCCATGAATGTCCAGTACTCCTCATCAACATCTTTGTCAGAGATAAGGGAGTCTTCATCACTTGTATCATGCTCCAAGTTATACTTGTCCTCATTTTCATACTCACCTTCTTCAGAGAAAAGGTCACAAGGTATTAAACCTTCCATACTGTCATCATTATATGGAGAACATGTAGGAGTCCCAACATGCACATTACGGTTTTCATCATAAGTTTCACTATAATATTTTGTAATGGTTTTATCCTTAGGTTTGTACTATTTAGCTGGTGACAAAGGGTAGGCATGGCCTACCTTGTATACATGATCAGGCTCGCTTGAAGTTGTTTCTTGAATACTGACCTCAGGAAGTCCATGTTCCATGACTTGATTTGTAACATAACAAGTTCTTTCTTGGTGGAATTGTTCACAGGGTCTATGCCATAGAATTACTTCTTCTACCATGTTAGTTGAGTCTAACTGGTTTGGAATCCTAGGCTCTTGCTGAGGAAATTTCTTTTGATACATCTAATTATTCTTGCGTTGAAAGTTCCTAGGTCCATTATTCCTTTCCATTGTGATTATTCTATTTTTCATATGATTCAATTGTGCAGAATGATTGGCCATTAGTTGGTTTTGACTAGTAACCAAGTTTTTTATCATGTCCATCACCTTTTCCATGGGATCTTTAGAAGTTTCCTTTTCTTCTGATTCAACGGATTTACCCTTAGTTTCTTTGTTGTAGGAAGTGTTTCCCCTAGTATATCCTAGAATGTTGGACTTGCCTAAAGATTGCATATTCTATTCTATTTTCTCGGCTAATTCTTGAGCAATTTTCAGATCAGCCGGTTCTTTATCTCTCAACTGGTACCTTAAGTCACCGATGAAATATTCAATGTAAGATATGAGGATGGAGGCATTTTTTGGCTTGATGTCTCTAGGAAGGTCCGCAACCACATGCCTAGATTTAGTGTTAAATTCATCCATGGTTTCATTCTCCATCTTCTTTATGCTATAAAGGGCAGCAAGCAGATGTCTTGGTTCCTTCTTTTCTCCCCATTTCTTCCTAAAACCATCTTGGAATTCACTAAGAGTTTTATATGAATCATCATCTAGGTCGAGGTACCACTCTTCAGCATCATCTTCTAAGGATAAAGAAAAGAGCTTAATTTTGACATCGTCATGGTCATGGGAAACATCATTGCAATAACTGACTAGGTGCTTTTCAAACTTTTGAAGGTGAGACTTAGCAATGATGGGATTATTGCCCTAAAATATGGGGAGCTTCTTAATACCATCTTTTGGAATGGCATGGGGAGCACCTGCTATCTGAGAAAATTCAAGGGGTTTGAATAATTCTATCATTTCTTGAGATTGGTGAACATGACTCTCTACAAATAAGTGATGGATATCTGAGAGGGATTGGTCTCCTAAATTTTCAAGTTTTCTACGAGAAGTCTTCCTATTCAATCTTTCCCTAATAAACCTTTCGGGATCAGGGAGAGGAATGAATAATTGATGGTAGTTTCTTAGGGTATAAATTATTGGAGGGATGTTAGACACTGGAGTCGTTAGATGGATCGAGTTTTAATTTTTATGCTTTTTTTAAAAGACAAGATCAATCAATTTTTTTTATCTTTATAGTTGTTTAGAAAAAATTTAAGCTAAGTTGTACTTGAGAATAAAATGATTTATCCCCGGCTACAGCGCCAAAAAGTGTTTCCTCCTTTTACACACCTGGGTTACATGGTACAAATCTTCAAGCCACTCGGTGTGTCCTTGGGGGCAAGTCTCGAGTCAAGGCTGTCACCTTGTTCTTGACTCCTCTGTTCAGGCTAACTCCTAATGAAGCCAAGGGGGGTAGACCCTATTAAATTACTAAGGTTAATTACTTAGTGTGATGGTGTTATATTGACTAATTTGTTTAGGAATTGTTTGAAATTAACCAGTGGAAACAAAAGATAACAAGATGCAAGATTTAAAGCAGATAAGCACAGTAATGACACTCAATATATATATAATCGAAAGAAATGATCAAATAAATCACCAGTTCCTTAAATGGAGTCAACAGAGAAAATAATGTGCTTGCATGCACTTGAAATAATGTTTTTCAAATGTCTCTTGGTATATTTTAAATTAAGGTGGAATGTGAATGAATTAAATTAGGCGAAAAGGGGACTCCAGATATACCCGAGGGGTACTTGGAGTATGTCCAAAAGTGAACTTTCATGGCTACTCACAAGGTGTTTTTGGGATAGAACGGAGTCTTGGAGACTATTGTTCATAAGGAACCCATCAGGGTGTGACACAGATCGGCACCTTGAGGTCACTTTTCAGTTGTTCCCACTCCTTTGGGTATTTTACCACCACTTACAGTTTGTTCGAGGCATTGGATTTTCGCCTGATGGTTTGTCAATTTGGGAGGTGAAGACTGATTAATCTAGTCACTCAAGTGCTTTTGATGCAGCTTGACTGATCAGACGAACCGCAACCAAGTACAGAGCATACACACTGGAGTCTTTGTTATTTTTAGTAAGTTTTAAAAGAGGTGTTCTTATTAAAACAAAAACCCTCGAGGAACCTCTTTCAGTCCAAGTGGACCTCAATTGGGGAATCAAGGAGGGGTTGATTTTATTATTATTATTAAAACAATTAATGAAAATGGAATCATAGATACACAACACCGGTTTTCTGATTAGTCCTACCACGCATCTCTTTCCCCTTGCGGGTCAATCAAAAAGTCGTGGGGTAAATAGTATGATTACTTTTGAATTAAAAATTTGGAATAATGAAAAATGTTATCAAAGTATACAATCATGCATGTCAATACTAAACTAGAACATAAATAAGGTGAAACAATGTAAAAAATAACACGGACGCGAATCCTCCCAGGGGGGATGGTGAATAGGCTCGAAAGAGCCTATTCAAAAAGATTTTTTATTTTTATTAGCAGAAATTACAATATCAGAAAACTGGAATTAATCCACCTGGTCCTTATATGGAATGAGACCAAAGGTTTACAAATTGCAAAAAATTTAAATTTTGGAAGATGGAGACCCCTTGGAGGGTTTCGAATGGTCCAAAAATGCTTTTTGGACAGTGCCTCCTCCTCTTTTATGTTACACCTGCTAATAACCAACAATCTTACCACAATTAAATATTCACAAAATTACTTTGAAAGCACTTTTGGATGAACAAACGTTTTACCCAAAAATTCTAAGTTAAAACTAGTTTTTAAAGAAACAGAAAAGGAACCAAGGAAAGCAAGCTTTCCTTGGGATCTTGGCCTGCTTTGGGGGCAGCCAATATGAAGCACTTAAATTGCTGAATATAAATTTTTATATTCTAAGGAAAGAACCATGCATTCAACAAGCTTTAGATCTACTTTCACAGCCTTGAAAAATGACAATTTTCCCTAAAACTACATCTAGAATGCTTGTAAATGTTCTTTTAGGAATGAGATCTAGTTTATGAGCTTTAAGGCAGCAAGATATATTTAAAATAAACTCTGAAATTGATAGATATAAACAATTTTAAAGCTACAAACAAGTAACTGGACTTATTTTAGAAAAATTTGAAGAAGGAAGAGGAAAAGAAGAGCATTTGTTGTTGGAAGCCTTGAAGATCAACCGTGGAGCTTTCGGAGGAATGACGAGGGACTATGCCTTTGAATGATTTTGGAGAGAGTGAAGAAGCAAACTAGATCAGTATCGTCTCCAAGCTAGGAACCTGCAACTGAATCCAAAAACTTGCCAAAATACTTGTGAGATCCGGTTAATACATACATAGCGATTTCAGAATAACATGCATATAAACTTATAAAACATGTTGAATCTAGATCTCTGAACATGAATCAAAAAAGAAAGAGATGACCAATAAACTTATTAACAAACTCCTTTCCTATCAAGATTTTAATAAACTTATTATCAATCTTAGCAATGAATACACAAACAATCAGCAAATTATGAACATAGATATAGGTTACCTCAGTAAAACATGGCAATGTTCATCCACACATATAATGACATGACACCATCTTGCCTCCAAAGATTCACTTTATTCCAATAGAAAAAGATATTACATAGTATTACAACAGCAATAGATCCTCAATCCAACTCTTACTAACTTGAAAAGGAGGAAGCCATGCTTTATTTATACACAAAATTGAAACTCGGGCCCAGAGGGGACGAAAATTCCAAGGAGATAGACCACTGTAGTTGAAGGAGAGTACATCAATGCCTGATCTAAAGCTGAAATGAGCTTCTACTGAGTCTGAATGTCAATCGATGGGTTGATTGAGCTGACACATCAACCTGCTGAGTGAATCAACAACCACATAGCTCCCAGAAGAGCCCACACATGTGGAGAAGAGAGAGAGGGCGCAATTCCCCATAAAGGAGGCTAAAGTTCAACTCTGGATCCACCTAGATCACCTCCTTCAATCAAGGATTTGTCAAATCCAGTCAATCTGGTGCCAATGAGACTGATTTCAATCAAATCAATTGAGAATCCATTGATCTATGATTTTGGATTTGCTCCATTATTCATCAATTTATTAATTAAATCAATAATTGATTTTTTGGGGCTTTCTGACTTGAGTGATGGAAAATCACTCAAAACTAGGAAATAGTGGGTCTACAGGTTTACTGGGTGCTCTTAGCTTGAAAATGAGCACCTACATGACTGAAATTGATTATTGAGCCCACTTTTATTACAAAACCAATTTTTCCAATTAAACTATTAAAAAATAGCCTAAGTTTTGGAAAAATGAAATTTTAGTAAAAAACACTGAATTTTTTTTTAAAAAAAAGACCTAGGGGGTCTTAGACATGTTCATATGACTCGACCATGATGCCTAGCATGTTTATACATTGACACATAGACTCTAATAACCTCAATAGGCCTAAACGCCAAACCGATCACCCCAACTTTGGAGGTATTAACCGAAAAACTCAGAAATTATCAGTCGTTTATTCAACAACCAATAATAACCAAGGGAAAAAAACACCCTGGGCTGATCAGATTGACAAATAAATTCTAAGAGACCAAGTCTTTTACAGACACTATCACGCTAGAAAATTTATTACAACTCCCCCAAGGGGGTATGAACATGTGATATAGTACAACAAGAACTTCCCAGAAGCACTTCCGAAGGTCTTCTGAAGTCCGAACAAAAATTATTTGTCCGGTTCACCAGGCTCACTTGATAAAAAACCACTAAGGACAACTTAGGCGGTAATACTTCCCATCTAAAGTTTAGCTGGAAGTGGTTCATTAAACGAGCCTAAATCTCTTTAAAAAAGATGCAGGTACCAAAGAGATGAGCAACTATCTCTATTTTAGAACACATAAGATGCATCTGGTCGATCCATAGAATCCTCTTTTTTGAAGATTGTCCCAAGATAAAAATTTATTATTCAAACATAACCAAACAAATAGTTTTATTTTAAGAGGGAGATGTATTTTTCACAGCTAATTGGTCCACCACACAGATCTGTTAGTGAGTTCATCAGAAAAAATATATCTATAATCCAGGGAGGAAGATACCGAGCCATCAATTGAATTGTAAGACCAAATCAATTTATCAGCATCTGTTCCCAACATAATGTTGCCTTGATTCAGAAAAAAGACATACCTATCCTAGTCCATTTCCAACTCACCAGAGAGACCCAACAAGGAGGAATGAACCCAATTAGAGTTTCCGAGGTTCACCTGCACATGTTTTAAGACAAAACTATTATTTTGATGGAGTACTTTAATAAGTTCATTTTCAAGACATAATCACCACCGAGACCACATATAGGGTCAATGCCCAGGTATATTTGGATTCCCCTCCCCACTCTCCAACAAATATCTCTCATAATCAGTGGAAGACAATGAGCAAAACTTCTCCAGACAAACGATCTAGTAGACTTTTTTGCAATAGTTACCCTGAACCAAAAAACCAGATCCAGCCCCTTTAAGTATTTGGATTTTATCAACTTTCCCCATAACCCAGAACATAACAAACAACACCACAATGATTTGGCAAAAAGTTAAAGATTGAAATTTTCTAAATGTTTGATTCCCCATCCTCCCAATCCATGAGGCTTTGAAAGACATTTCCATGAGGCCAAATGCAACTTCTTTGTTTCCAAATTCCTCGACCACGGGAAATGAAACATCAAACTTCTCATCCAATCAATAATAGAGCATGGAATCTTGAATAATGAGAACCAGTAGACTGGAATACCTTGCAACACCGATGAGATCAATACAAGACTTTTGCCCAGAGAGAGATGTCGAAAGGTCCAATTATTAATTTTATTTTGAAATCTTTTAAGTAGCAACTCCTAGTCCCTTTTGTTATAACCATCCAGTTTCAGATGGAAACCCAAATAATTGAAACCTTCTTCCATCTTTTCAGATAAAAAATGGAAAAGATTGACAAGGTGTCTCTGCTGAGATAATAAATAGTATATTTGTTTTCACTCATTGCCATACCCGATGCCTTGCAAAAGAGAATTAGAATTCCCTGAAATATGGACCAATCATATTTAGAACCTCTACCAGCAATGAAGACATCATCGACGAAGAGAAGGTGAGAAATGAAGAATTCTCTTGCTATCCTAATCCCAATGAATTGTTTTTGATATCTTACCTACCGGATGAGAAGACTAAGCCCCTCCATCGCTAGGATAAATAGATAGGGGGAAAATGGGCACCCCTTTCTTAAGCCTCTACTTCCATTAAATCATTATGTTGGGGCTCCATTAATCAAAACCGCGAAGTGCACAGAAGATATGCAGGCCATAATCCATTCTACTATATCAGCTAACAACCCAATTTGTATGAGAATGAGTCTTAGATATGACCAGTCCAGTCTATCAAAGGCCTTCTGGAGATCAAGTTTGAGGAAAAAAACACTTTGGCTATGAATCTTCACCAAGTGAAGACATTCTTGAATGATCCCCACTGCATCCATGATCTGCCTACTCGGGAGGAATGTAAATTTCTCTTTAGAAACAGATTTGCTCAGACAAGGCTTTAGTTTATCGGCCAAATTTTTTTCCATGATTTTATAAAGTAAATTGCAAAGTGAAATGGGTCGATAGCCTCGAAGTTCACAGGGTGATATTTTTTTGGAATAATAATCAAGAAAATAGAATTGAGAGTCTCATTTACCTTTCTCGGTCTTTTGCATTCATCGATAGCATCTATTATCTCTTGACCAAAAAATCAAAGAAATTCCAAAAAAAATCCTTCGTCCAGTCGTCAGGGTCGGGACTCTTGTCCTTGGAGAACAACTTGAGTGTAGATTTAACTTCCTCCAACGAGACCGGTTTTCCTATGACCTAACAGTCAACCTCTTCAAACATCCAGGGACAATTTTTAACCGTATTTAATTGACTATCCAGGTTAAAACCCCATTCTTGTGTATAAATATTTTTATAGAAATCAAAGACATCGGCTCTGATTGAATTTTGGTTGAGATAAACCTCCCCAGATTCCTTGCAGATTTCCCACACCGCATTTTTCAGTCTTCTCTGGTTTGCATGTCTATAAATTTTTTTTGAAGTATTATCACCTACATGCAACCATATCACCCTACTTTTCTGATGAATGGTTTCCTCCATTTGATGTAGTATTTTCCCACGTTTGGTCTCCAAATAAATCATACTATCTCTCTGTTGGAGACATTTACCACCATACACACTCAATTTTGGTCAATTTGTCCTAGTTAAACCACTATCCTAATTTTTATTGACTTAATTGACATCAGAGGAGCACTAGATGACATCAGCTCTAGCACACCCACGCCTACCTTCAGTCAAGGAGGATAACTTAGCCTTCTCCTACATTCGGGGAGGCTAACTGGAGCACTCCGAGGGTGATCTAAGTATCATTAATGCCCCATATTGCTAACTGATGGTTACAATTAGTTAAACGGAGCAGTGAAGGTGCCTTCCTTCATTAAATTGATTATTTATTGATTATTTAATGAACTGGAGTCAATAGAGGCGCCTCCAACCACTTCTGATGGTTAGTTACACTTCAGTTAACCTCATCGGGGTTCATTGGAGTCATTGATGTGCTACCACTTATTGGTTGGCTTGCAGTGACATGTATCTGAGCTACTTTCAATTAGACTCAGTCGTTTATTGCACTCTGACTTGAGTTAGGGCTCAGTTGAGTAAATTAGGGTTTTGATTAGTGTTTAACTTGAGTGTTGACTATGGCTTACATTCAGTTAAGCTAGACTCACTCATTCAATTCGAATGACCTCCTTGGGAATTCGAATTGCTTTGTCATTCATGCTTGCAGCATGATCATTGTATTGTATTACTCATTCTTTGTGTGAATATACAGAGTCGCTACTCATTTTGTAGCACTATTACACCATTTTCATGCCTTATTGTTATTAATCTTTTATGAGACTGTGTTTTAGTCCCTAGATTACTATGACATATTAATACTTTCCTTTCTCTGGTAAAGAATAACTCATCCATCAGCATGGATAAATTTTGAATATGTTCCTCTGTTTTAGCAAGCACTTTCTTATTTATAGCTATCTTTTTCTTCTCCCAGATCTGCACATCCTTTCTTAACCTGTTCATCTTAGCAATCAAACCAAACATAATCGATGGGTAGGATACTATTGACATAATATCCCATTTCTCCTAGACAAAAGAACAAAAGGATGAATCCTCTAACCAGACTAGATTGACTTTGAAGGGGAAGTGCATCCATTCTTTTTCAAAATCAATTTGGAGAATAATTTCCTTATGGTTCGAGATTCCAAATGAGTAATACCACGATCTTAATTTACCGAAATCATCACAGAGATCTTTAGAGATAAAGAACCTATCTAGCCTTTTTGCCAAACCCGCATCACCACAACACCCGTTTGACCAAATAGGCGACAACACATTTGGAACCACATCCACCAAATTGTGGAGATCAAAATTTGACTTTAAGTACTCAGCAAGTGGATCTTCCTCCCTTCCATCTCCCCAAACTTCGTCCATTGACAAGGTAAAATTGAAGTCACCTACCACAATTAAAGAGCTGTCATTCAGAATATTCGATGAAAAAAAATTATTCTAGTAAACCTTTCGATTTCTATAAGGAGCGTATACATTTAGGATTCTTAAGAGTTTAGGAAATCCCAGAAGGTGTCCCTTAATCAAAATACCTCCCAAAGTGTAAAAATATTTGAAATTTGCCACCTTAGGTTTCTAGGAAACCAACATGCCACCAGAAAGCCATGAAGAATCCCAAGCTGAGGATTTCCACTCAGGTTTAATCTGTAAGAAAAACACATAGACTGAACCTGCATCCTTCATTGTTTCTCGGAGTAGAATCACCCCCGGTTTTAATTTATCCAGAGATGCTTTCAAGGCAGCTCTTTTGGGGCTGCTACCAAGCCCTCTGACGTTAAAAGATATAATATTCATTGAAAACCCTCCTCTAGGGCTGGAACTCTAAGATACCAAACGGAGTTGATAGATGACACACTAGAAGCCAAAGGAAATGATTTATTGAAAAGAGAACCCACCATGGGGTTAAGAAAGATAGCACCTGAACCCCCTTCCTCCTTAGCTTTACCTCTTCACTTTTATTTTCGAATAGAAACATTGGGATTCCTGATAGAAGATATCTTCATAGAGTCAGAATCATTTACTGCAGTCGAATAGATCACCAAAGGAAAAGAACAATTCAAAGTTCAAGGAACTTTTGAAGCAAGTAGGGTACCTTCATGGATCATCCATAGATAAGCAAAGGAAGACACCACAATCAAGTCATGACTATATAAAAAAGGCACTTTAGTGAAGTCTTCATGAGTAAGAGAATGTTGAAATCACATCATCCAGACATAAGGAAATTGAAGGATACTTTAATATTATCAAACTAGGTGTTATAGCATCTTTTGTCACAACTTTGCATAGATTCACATTTTGGCCTGACTCATGTTCTTTCCCCACTTGTCCTGCCAAGGTATAGCCTACATGTTTAGTTATTTGGGCACAAAACATAAAAATCGCTTAAAAGTGTATGAATTGTATGGTTCCTTTAGTTTCCAACATCTTATTTCCAGTGAAAAACTACCTTAAGTTTTATAGCTACTTGATTAGAGTATAAAATTTCCCAATGGGAATAACAAAGGAGGAGAAGAAATCATTAATAGCATCATTATGCTACTCTTTTTCTGTTGAAAACCACAAGACCCTATTTCTTGAGTATGCAAGTTGTTCCCTCATATTTGGAAACCCTCTATTTACAATAGTCTCTTCTGTTCATATCTTGTTAAAAAGAGTCAACATATCCTTCTTGGACGTGTCCTTTGAGCAAAGCATCATGAGATTGAGTTTCTCTTATGTGGCATGGCTGGATGAATTTAGATATCAGTTTCAAAACAATGCCACAACAGTCAACTCGATTATATCTATTCTTGTATTTGTTGTTAATTCAATAAAGATCTATCTTTTCTGTCCAACTTAATGTTTTAATTTCATGTTCTTGATATATCAAAATCTAAATTATTTAATACATTGGTTGATTTACGGGCCAGTCAATATTTTTATACATTTATAGCTATCTATCTTGTAGTTTGTATCTTCATTGGATACAACTAATTGAAGAAGCAACTTGACAAAAATATTTGATGAAAGGATCTTCACCAAACATTGGAATGCATGTTGGTCTTCTTTATCCCACTTGCTTTAGTTAGTTGTGAATTTTAAATTTTCTATTGCAAGAATTGAGATTCTCTTCAAGGTCATTGTTGTGTTATAGTTCTAACCCAAAACCATAGGGGATTTTCACCTACAACAACATACTAACCATTAAACTAAAATTAAATTAGGGATCAATTAGCTATCCAATCATAATTATTTAAGAACAATTCAAAACATTAACGGTCAAAAGAAGTAGATATAATGATCTAGGTGAGTTTTACTAAGAGTGCATTTAAGGTCATATGTGCATGAATAGTCTTTACATTTTTCTACTTTGGGAGTTAGTATCGATCCATGCACATGAAACAATATTAAGTAGACCATTTAAGGACTTGCAATGTTGTTTCTACATCTCATCATCTTTCAATTACAAATAATCGATGACCGAAGGTAAGGTGCAAATAAATCATTGATCACTCAATCAATTGAGAGAATTTTCACAAAAGAGGTAAGATTAAATAAGCGAGCAAGTGTTGTCCTCTCTAATATTTTGGTTAAACAAATCATATAAAAAAGAATGCACCAAAACTCAAAGGAGAAACTGAATAAGATCAACACAATTAAAAATTCACTAAACTTACTCATAACCAAGAAAAACTCAACATGGAGACATATCAATCACTAATCAAATGATGCAGGTACCCAAAGTCATGATCAACCAAATAAAAGAATTATTACATCCCTAGACGAAAAACGTTATCCAACTACTCAACCAACCTCACTTAAATAAAAATAGGATGGAATGAATGAGTATGTGAGGATCATCCTAATTGCCAATTAAAAGAGCTTAACAAAGCAGGAAGACCCAAAGAGCATGTAACATTCACAATAAACTGACCATGCATTTCAAGATAATTAGAGAATTAATTCATCATCGAGAAATGGTGATTAATGGCCATTTAGAAGAATACATGAAGATCATAGTAAATATCATCAATTGATTATTTACCAAGGCAATGCCAAGGTACCACTAGCATTCATGCACACTTCAAGTAATAGGATTGCTAAAGAAAACCAAAAAGAAATTAAAATCATTTGAGAGCATCAATCACCTCAAATTCTTAAGTCACAAGGATAAGAAGATGTGATTAGTGAGGCTTAAAATTTTTGGATGATCGCTAAGCCATAGGTCCTAGGGTCTATTGAGGGCGTAAACAAGAGAGTGAAACCAAAATTCTCTCCAAGGACAATTACGACTGGAAATATTACTCACTTTCTTAACATGATGAACATTAATCCTTGGCTAAGATGCATAACTGCACATGCAGCAGTATCAATGAAGATGATGTGGGGGATGATGCCTTCCTTCATGGCATCATAATAAACTAAGGAAAAGGATCCTTTGGTATTTATTTTGTATGTCCTCCACATGAAAATGAAGTGATGGTGGTTGGGAAAGCCTTCCCCCTTCAATGACATAGATGGTAGGTTCTTAAGGTTGTTGCATCATGTTTAAGGCCATGATTACAATAGGAGTAAGGGGGGTCTTCTCATCTCCTTAACATCCTTTAAAACCAATATTCTTTTAGGTAGGGAAGCACCTTTATTTGTCATGTGGTCTACCTCTATGTTGAGCTCACACTTGATGTGCAAGAATGACACTTAAGCGAATAGCTTAGTTAGAGAAATTGTTGTTTGGGTAATCCTCACTACTCATGATTCCTTAAGGGTTTGAATAGTAATGATTGAATGATGAGTGTTGAATATTCAATTATGGCACTTGATGTTGACAATGTTGTGATTGAATAACACATTAATGCCTTAGAGTTCGCTTAGTCCCTTTGCCTCATTGTTTGAGGAAATCTCCAAACTATCTCTAGACTTGACTTCCATGAAGATTTAACAAACTTCACCCTACCTACCTAATTATTTTCCAGCATTATTTGATAGTTCTACATATGAGATTTACATTCATTTGTCTAGTTGCTATTTTGAAATACATTCAATATTTTAAAATAAGTTGATTTCTATCTCTGATTTATATTCAATTGTTTTACATTACAATTCCTTTCAACTTTCCCCAACCCTTGTTATATTTCCCGTAAGGATAGCCAAAGTGAAAGTCTCCACATGCATGATGCCGAAGACATTCCTGGTAAGGGGTGCCGAGACATGATGTTGAACAGAGCAGGAGGAGTAGGAGGGCACATGCAACGACAAGGCAAAGATGAACGGTGTAAGGCATTGAAGTACCACTCATGCTGACAGCTCTTTTAATTGGAGATAAAAGTGAATGAGCGGCGATTTCAGAATAGCAAGAAATCTTAGAAGAAACGAAGGAAATGGAATTAGAGAGAGCATGCATGGAATTGTGGTGCAGTAGACTCCAAAGTCAACAGGCCAATCAGAGTTTGCTTAAGTAAAGTTTGTAAGTCCGTAATATTTTTTTTCTTGACCCCGTTTGGTGGCTCCTCCCTGATCCATCTATTTGATTAGAAACAAATTCCACAAATAATTCCGTGATATTTTATTTCGAATGGAACAATCATTGTGACTTCAACCAATAAATTCAACAAGTCTTCTCGCATCGCATGACTATTTCTCTAAGTCTTTGTGACGTTGACTAATCAACAAACTACCATGTAAAAGTTGTCCTTTAGAAACAAATTCCACAAATAATTCCGTGATATTTTATTTCGAATGGAACAATCATTGTGATTTCAACCAATAAATTCAACAAGTCTTCTCGCATCGCATGGACTATTTCTGTAAGTCTTTGTGACGTTGACTAATCAACAAACTACCATGTAAAAATTTGCTCAAGTAAAGTTTGTAGGTCCGTGATATTTTTTTTTCTTCACTCCGTTCGGTGGCTCCTCCCTGATCCATCTATTTGATTAGAAACAAATTCCACAAATAATTCCGTGATATTTTATTTCGAATGGAACAATCATTGTGACTTCTACCAATAAATTCAACAAGTCTTCTCGCATTGCATGACTATTTCTGTAAGTCTTTGTGACGTTGACTAATCAAGGATAATATTACACCTTATTTACCAACAAACAAGGATAATATTACACCTTATTTACCAACAAAGACTTACAGAAATAGTCATGACTATGACTCCGGGATAACATATACCAATCTTCTACTATGAAGTCTCTAGGAACGGGACTCGTAAACCAATTACCCTTTTAT
>LPNX010928538.1:86928-178055 GCA_001517045.1 Pseudotsuga menziesii
ACTGTTTAATCTTCCAGTCGTGACCTTTCACATTCTCCATTTCCGCAACCATCTTGAGTCATTGATTTTATATTGGGATTTTCCCTCACTGTAGATATAAGATATGATGCGGTATGCAGATTGCCGAACTGTTACATTTCTCAAAACGTCTTTCTGCACTTAGCTTTCCGCCTCAACCATTCTACACCATTGATCTCCTTCAAGCTCTTCATGACCGTCGATCTCCCAGACTGCGGGTTGCGGAACTATGACATTTCCCAAAGTCCTTTCAAGATTCTCCGCCTTTTGCTTTCCACCTTCTGCATTCTGCTGACAGACTTCTGGGTGCAGAAACCCAGATTATTTTATACTTTGATTTGTCGTCTTTCGCATTCCGCATTTCGCCTTCTACTTTTCGCATTCTGCATTTCGCTGGCAGACACCGGGTCGCGAAAACTTATGTTATACTAGACCTTGATTTCTCATCTTCTGTATTCCGCCTTCCACCTCCCACTTTCCACCTTCCGCATTCCGCTGGCGGAAACTAGGTTGCGGGAACTCATATGATACAAGACCTTGATTTCTCATCTTCCGCTTTCCACCTTCCTCATTCCACTGGCAAACACCGGGTTGCGGAAACTCATACTATTTTATACTTTGATTTCTTGTCTTCTGCATTCTGCCTTTTGTTTTCCACCTTCCGTTGTTCTTATGAACCATAGATTTCTTTGCAAGTTCACTCTTAGCCGTCGATTTACGATCTAATGTGGATTGCGGATCCTCACTTTTGCTTTGTGCTGAAATCATTCACCACCGTAAATTTCCTCGCGGATTAAATCCTAATCGTTGATCTATGATCAAATGCGGATTTGTGGATCTTCCATTTTCTTTGTGCAGAAATCATTCCCCACTGTAGATTTCCTTGGAGATTCAATCCTGACCATCCAAGTTTTCATTGTAAATGGAATTTCACTCCCATTAGAACATTAACTATCTTACTAGTTAAATCAGCTAAATCCGTTCAGGGTCGTCGGATATAGATCTAGTCGTATCAATGATGGACTCCAAATGTATTAAATTGTATTTGATGGAAATTTTGCGCCCATCAGAATTTTTTAACCTCCTGTCACTTTACCCAGCGAAATGTCTTTACCGTTGTCGGATCAGGATCCCCATCAACAAACGGTGGACTTCAATTAAGATGAAGCCAATTTCATAGAAATTTCACGCACATCAAAGCTTTCTTAGACCATGCA
The DNA here is from genome assembly GCA_001517045.1 of Pseudotsuga menziesii. Lineage (NCBI taxonomy): Eukaryota > Viridiplantae > Streptophyta > Pinopsida > Pinales > Pinaceae > Pseudotsuga > Pseudotsuga menziesii. Next base: position 88,164 of record LPNX010928538.1, read on the forward strand.
ACTTCTCCCAGAGAATCATTGACGACCATTGATCTGTTTCAATGATCAACCTTATCCGTCAATCTTGATCCTACTCCCAGTGATTGGTTTTGGATTTTGTAATTCATCTTCCATGAGGACAGTCAGATCTAGATCGACGGTTGACCCCAAATATCATAAGGCGGATTTGATTCAAATTTCATGCACATCAGTATTTTATTAATCCCCGCTAGTTCTCCCTGCGAAATAACTGGTAGTCGTTGATCTTATTCAATGATCAACATCATCCATTGATATTAATCTCTTTCATGGCGATTACTTTCAAATTTCACAGCCGATTCACCTTGTTATCCTCCTCGCTATCTAATAAGTGAAATTTTCCTTAACCATTGATATTCAACCACACTTAATCTCCACCACATGATCTCTAGTCATATGGATGATTAGTTTGGGCTTATCTCAGGCGTTCTTTCACCTGGCGAAATTGATTCCAGCCATGGATCTATACACGCTCTTTAAACTCTCTGTTCCACACTGTTGATCTGTCTAAGATACAGATCTTCAAATCTATGGTTGAATTGATCACTGGAATGATCAGTTCCTTCCTCCAGCACTCTTCACAGAAAAGTTCAATCTCACACAGTCTCTGCACTCTTTCTTCACTCCTCACTCCATAGATTTCCTTTGGCATTGTTGAATTCATCCTGCTACCATGTCTATTGGTTATTCCTTTGATATTCATGAACTCGTTTGACATCAATGACAGCTATATTCTCAACAATCTCCCCCTTTGGAATTGATGGCAACTTCTAAACATTCTCCCCCTTTGACAACAATTACAATGGATAATATTATACCATTATTGTACCTATTTTGATATAGAATTTCCTGTCTTTCGTCTTTTTGACAACTCCCCCTATCATCGTATCTCCCCTTTGTTAACTAGACTTGGTACTAACCAATGTATTATCATTTATCTTAACATTTCCTTTCTTGCAACAGGTTCTTGAATTCCTCTCTTTTTTCCATAGATTCCCCCTGCCACTATAATTCCTCTCTTTTGTCAACATTTTTGTGACAGAGTTTATACTCAACATTACACTATCCTTTAGAAACGGTATTATGTAAATTTGTATTCTTAATAAGTCTTCACATAATCCTTGGTCTGAGATAACAACAGGTTTTTATACAAGTCCGAGAGACAAGTTTAGAAATACCCATTGTTCCTTCACAATCTTCACTGTTAATTTTTACTTATCCTGGCATTTTTCAATCGACTGAATTTTTATCTTTCAGATCATACTTGAGTTTTCTTCTACTGTCAACAATTTTTATGTTTCATGACTTCAAATTCTAAGTGAACATAAAATATTTATCTTCTATTTGATTGCAGACAACATGACCTTCATGAATCACACATTTTGTTGTTCTCATGTTAATTCATGGGTCTTGCACTTTCTCTATGTCAACCATACACCAATATTTATCATTTAACCTTGATCATCTATTGCCTTTGAGGAATATAGCTTTCAGCATACTTCAACATTAGATACCAATTGAGTTTTTTTTATACCAATTGGAATTTTCTAGATTTAACTCCCCCTGAGTATATGATCCCTCGTAATGTTGTTTTCAGGGTTCTCTTTAAATCATGAGAGATCTTAGAAAGGAATCCTACTATCATCACTATATCCTTCTTCATCACCTTCATCTTTATCTTCATTGGTGTGTACTTTTACATCTCCATCTTGCTTTTTCTCATAATGGATGTCATTTTTATCTATGGCACTATTATGCTCATCATCATCTTTGGAGACCTCACAGATATTTGAAATCTTTATTTCTTCTATATCTTTGGAGTCTTCCTTTATTCTCCACATCTTTCCATGAGGTACCCTATTTACTGACCTTGTTTGTTTCTTGGATTCTCTACTTAGATCTTTCCTCTTGGTCTGTAATTAATAGCTTTGTGACCAAACTTGTGACAGTAGTGACAATATCCATGAAATATTCCTTTATTTTTTAGGAATATTTGGCCTTCCATATTCTTCTGTTCCTTCTTTTGTTCTTGACCTTCTATTGAAGCATTCTTCCTTAGCTTAGATTCTTTGGCCATATGTCCAAAATTATGACATGTGTAGCAATGACCAAGAAAGATCTGTTGGACTCTACTTTTAATTGGTCCTTTAGGTATCATGCTACTTTTTTCTTTATTATGGGAGGAGGGAGCAGACTTCTGACTTTCCTTGTNCTAAGAAAGATCTGTTGGACTCTACTTTTAATTGGTCCTTTAGGTATCATGCTACTTTTTTCTTTATTATGGGAGGAGGGAGCAGACTTCTGACTTTCCTTGTTCATAAATGGACTCTCTAGTGCAGCAACACAACCTCTTTTATTTCTTCCTTGTTTTGTGAAGGAGGAACATTCTGTCTTCTTTACTTTTTCATATCCTAGATTAGTTTTATCATTTGATGGTCTTTGGCTACTTAAGATATCATCTAATATCTTTGAGTTGTTCTCAAACTTTGATTTGATATATTTTTCATCAGCCCCTTTTCTAAGTTGAATAATCTATTTTTCAAGTTTTTCAGAGTCTTGGATTCTCTCCTTGAGCAGAACTACTAGATCCTGTTCAACCTTCTTGGCCTCTTGAATATGGTTCTTCAAGTCCATAACAATTTGATTTTTTTCTTCTTGGTACTTTGACAATTTCTTTCAAAGAATTGTTCTTCATCTTGCTCTTTCTCAATTATTCAAGAGCGCTTATGAGTTCTTCCTTTAGGTCCACCTCTCCTTCCATATATGACTCATCTTCTGAAGCTACTACCCCCATGAATGGATTTTCTTCATCTTCACTTATCTCTTCATATTCACTATCATCCTCGGGAATATCAATTCTTTCTTCTGCTCTTTGTTCAACTAAGTAAAGTTTTTCTAATTTGACCCAGAGTTCCTTAGCTGAGATACATTGTCCTATCCTCTCTTTGATGGGTTAAGGAAATCCATCAAGTATGGCCTCCATTTCCCTTAAGTTATTTTTCTTAGACTCTTTCTGATATGTAGTCCTTACTCTTTTTGGTAGGATGTAATCAGAGATAATTACATTACATACACCACATCCTAATGACTGTAAGTATACACTCATTCTTCTTCTCTATACTGCATATTCTCCTTTATTACATTTTGGAGCTCCGTTGGAATCCATCCCCTCTTGTTGATCCATAGTGGTTTTTAATAGGATCTTCCTTCCAGTGGTTGAACTGTGGTGAAGGAACTGACTCTGATACCAATTGTTGGAATATTGGTCAATATTGACAGGGGGTTGAATCAATATTGTTAACTTTTTACCATTTTAACCACTTATTAAATTTAATCAAAACATATAATCAACATGATACACAAAACACATATTTTTATCATGGAACACCAATTGGGTAAAGCACCAATACTTCCTATTACTGCAAAATTGTTATTTACAAATAATTTTGCATGCTTCTACAAATAAGGATGGTATTACACCCTATTTACCACCAACTACTGGAAGGAGGATACAACCCCCTATTTTGTCAGCTACAACGAACAGGATGCTACTACACCGTATTTACCAGCTTCTTTTTGGAAGGAGGATACAACCCTCTATTTTATCAGCTACAACTGACATGATGCTACTACACCCTATTTACCAACTTCTGTTGGAAGGAGGCTACAACCCCCTATAGGCCTTTTTATTGCCCTAGTGCCACCCTACCACTCTGATATGTTTTTAGTAATCTTCTAGCTTTCTTTTCCCTTCAATATTTGTCACACTCACTGGTCGCCGCTTCTCCTTCTCTTATCTGGACCACATAGACACTTTTTCTCACTCATCCCCATGTGTATAAATGCCTTCATATTTCCTACAGACACATCTCTTCACCATTGCACCATTTCATTCTTCGATCGTGCCTCTTCATGACAACTCCATTCCTCATTCTAACACTGATCCATCGAGTCATTTACCTTTTTCATGATTCTTCAACACAACTAAAAGAATTCCCTGTTAATCGATTTACTATTTAATCTTCCAGTCGTGACCTTCCGCATTCTCCATTTCTATAACCATCCTGAGTCATTGATTTTATATCGGGATTTTTCTTGACCGTAGATCTAAGATAGGATGCGGTATGTGGATTGCCGAACTGTGAGATTTCTCAAAATGTCTTTCTGCACTTATCTTTCTACCTCAATTGTTCTGCACCGTTGATCTCCCTCAAGCTCTTCGTGACCATCGATCTACCAGACGTTGCGGAACTATGACATTTCCCAAAGTCTTTTCGCAATTCTCCTCCTTCTTCTTCCTGCATTTCGCATTTCGTTGGCGGACTTTAGGTTGTGGAAACCCAGATTATTTTATACTTTGATTTCTCATCTTCTGCATTCCACATTTCTCCTTCCTCTTTTCGCATTCCGCATTCTGCTGGAAGACACTAGGTCACGGAAAGTCATGTTATACTAGACCTTGATTTATCATCTTTCATATTCCACCTTCCACCTTCCACTTTCCGCATTCCACTAGAGGACACCGAGTCACAGAAAAACATATGATACAAGACTTTGATTTCTCATCTTATGCATTCCACCTTCCAACTTCCGCATTCTATCGACGGACACCGAGTTGCGGAAACCCATACTATTTTATACTTTGATTTCTTGTCTTCCGCAGTCCACCTTCTTTTTTTCACCTTCCTCTTTTCTTCTAAACCATTGAGTTCTTTGCAGGTTCACTCCTAACTATCGATCTACGATCTAATTTGGATTGCGGATCCTCACTTTTCTTTGTGTGGAAATCATTCACCACCATATATTTCCTCGCAAATTAAATCCTAACCATTGATCTACAATTAAATGCAGATTTGTGGATCTTCCCTTTTCTTTGTGCAGAAATCATTTCCCACCGTAGATTTCCTTGTGGATTCGATCCTGACCATCCAAGTTTTCATTGTAAATGGAATTTCTCTCCCATCAAAACGTTAACTACCTTACTATTTAAATCAGTGAAATCCCTTGAGGGCCCTCGAATCTAGATCTGGTCGTATCAACGATGGACTCCAAATGTATTAAACTATTTTTTATGGAAATTCTGTTCCCATAAGAATTGGTTAAACTCCTGTCACTTTACCCAGTGAAATGTCTTTACCGTCATCAGATCAGGATCCCCATCAATCAACGATGGACTTCAAATAAGATGAAGCGAATTTCATAGAAATTTTGCGCACATCAAAACTTTCTTAGACCGTGCAACTTCTCCTAGTGAAATCGTTGACGGCTGTTGATCTGTTTCAATGATCAACCTTATCCATCGATCTCAATCCTATTCTTGACGATTGGTTTTGGATTTCGCAATTTATCATGCATGAGGACCATCATATCTAGATCAACGATTGACCCCAAATATCATAAGGCAGATTTTATTCAAATTTCATGCACATCAGATTTTATTAATCCCCGCTAGTTGTCCTTGCGAAATGTTTGACGGTCATTGATTTGATTCAATGATCAACCTCATCCATTGATCTTAATATCTTTCATGGTGATTGCTTCCGAATTTGGCAGCCGATTCACCTTTTTATCCTCCTCACTATTTAATCAGTGAAATGCTCCTTATCCGTTGATCTTCAGCCACGCTTAATCTCCACCACACGATCTCCAGTCGTATGGATGATTAGTTTGGGCTTATCTCGGGCGTTCTTTCACCTGGCAAAATTGATTCCAGAAGTGGATCTATACATTCCCTTTAAACTCTCCGTTCTGCAACGTTGATCTGTCTAAGATACAGATCTTCAAATCTATGGTTGAATTGATCAGTGGAACGATCAATTCCTTTCTTCAGCGCTCTTCACAGACAATTTTGATCTCACACGATCTCTGCACTCTCTCTTTACTCCTCACTACGTAGATTTCCTTTTTCATTTCTGAGTTCATCCTGTTATGATGCCTATTGGTTATTCCTTTGATATTTATGAACTCCTTTGACATCAATGACAATCCATGTAATGGATCCTTTGTATTTTACTGATTTCATCTTGCTACATGTCTATTGGTTCTTCATTTGTCATTCGTGAACTCCTTTGAACTCCTTTAACATCAATGAAAACTATATTCTCAACACCCATACTATGCCAACTTTTTCATTTGTGTATTGCTTGAAAATGCCTTCTACATCATTCACAAGACCACCACCAATGGCATAGTTTTCCTTAATTCCACAACCATATTTGGTTTTAGGACAATTATAGACAACAAGTTCATATTATCAATTCAAAAGGTATTTGTTTGAGTCAGATCAATCTTTGTATCAAATTATTATAATTTACATGATTATGATTGCATAAGCAACACCATGTTTATGTTGTGTTGCTTGACATCTTTGTTTTTGTAAAACAAATATGGAAATGTTGGATCAATTGGCCAACACTGATGGCAATCTTTGTTTAGATATTGTATGTCATGTTATTTTGTGAAGAAGATACAATTCTATTTAAAATTGACACAAAAAGAGGATCATTTTGTCTCATTACATCTTTTAGTTGATAGCATTTGACACTAGCTGATCAAAAACTATATGAAACTGTATTGAATTTTAGGCTCAATTGTTCAACGATCCAACCATCCTTTAAAGGCCAAGCTTGACAAAAGATGCCACATAAATTGACATAAGGTTTCCAATTGGAAATTTCGGGGTATGCATTATTTATCATATATTTTTGTCAATGTTACAAAGCATTCGAGAGGCTATAAGTGACACTTAATATATCAAAACCACTTATACTATGAAATGAGAACTTTATAATAATAATAAAAATAATAATAATAATATATTTTTAAGGTCACCGCCAAACGAGACACCAATTTGGTGTATGAGACCCATTTGTTTGTGGGACAAGGGAACCCCTCTACACAATGATTTAACTGCTAAAGTCTACAGAGGTGTACATGCACTACCCTCCTTATACTAAGAACGATAACTCTAACCATAAAAACAATGATTTTTGCATTAAAAACACCAAAAACAACCCCCAAATAGAAAAGTGTTGATACCAGTATACATTTTTTTTTTTTGGGGGGGGGAGGGGTAAAAAATAGAGCCATGGCCTAAACATCCCATATTGTTATTTACAAAAACTTTAAAATCGGCCCCTAAATTGGAAAAATATTTTTTTCTTCAAGAGATAAATTACAACTTTTTTAAAACTTGCATATTAAAAAAAAACATAAATAATTTCACCACTTTAACCATAGACAAACATAATTTCTTTGACTAAAACAAAACAAAACAAAAAATGTAAAAACACTAATGTTTTTAAACTTTATAAAAAACAATGTGTGAAAGTAATTTTTTAAAAACAAATGTTTTAAAGAAAGTAAAATAAAATAATAAATAAGGTAGGGGAGGTGGTGGGGGAGTAGTGGCGGGATGGTGGAGGTATAGTGTAAAAGCAGGTAGGGAGGGGTGGTGCAATTGGTGTCGCTATGGCACCACCTCTCCCTAGCCCCTTTTACACTCCACCTTGATTAATGTTTGCCTATTTTGTTTTATTTGTTATTTGTTATTTTTGTTGTTGTTGTTTTTAGTTTAGTTTTATTTATTTTAGTTTAATATTGTTTAGTTTCTTTTTGTTTATTTTATTTAGTTTATTTTTGTTTAGCTTATTTGTTAGTTTTTTTTGTTTTTTTATTTTTTTTAAACATTAGTTTTTTTACATTATTATTGTTTGTTTGTTTTGTTTTTTAATATCTTTTATATAATTTTGTTATAGGAAAATGTAGCTCCCCTGTGATTCATTTTTATTGAAAATATACATCTTGTAAATTGGACAAAAGATTATACTTATGAATTTGTTTTAATAAATAAAAATAGTGAAGACAAATACAATAATATGATGACTTATAATGTCGTGCTTAAAAAATTGACATATGAAAAAAGGGATTTGAAAGGAGTGATTGTAAAGATATATCAAAAGTCACAAGTGTTGATTAATTATCTCATAGATACATTTTCAAGATCGGGAGATTGGGTCTTAGTTTTGTTCTTGAGTTTAGGTAAAATTTCTAATATTACATATGAAAGCATATTTCAAGTTTTATTGTTTTTTTAATTCTTCATTAATTTTTTTAAGAATGCCTCTTTACGCTATTTGATTAAAGTATTTTTTTTGTTTTTGTTTTTGGTGATTAGGTACAACAATAGCATGCTCCTTACAGAAAGGAAGAAATTGCATATACATTGATAATGATCCATTGCAATGCAATTACATCAAACAAATAATTAATGCTATTCAAGTTTTCTAGATGAATTGTAAGAAGTTCGTTTGAAGCAAGGAGAGTTTAGTGAAACACTTGGGGCGAAGATGTCAAAAGAGCCTTAACCCCCATTAGGAGGGATGTTTGGAAATAAGCGCTTTGGGAATCCTGCAGACATAGAAGACCCAATGGAAGAGGACATTGATGTCCCTAAAGAAATCCAAGCTCCATAAAATTCCAATTTCGATGAAGAAGTTGGCCTGCATGGTATTGTTTATTAGTTTCACGTCTTGAAGAAAATGTTAAATTTGACAACTTTTTGATAAGATATATTAGTAATTTTTTTACTTTTGGAGTTTATTTTAGAAATAAAATTTCTATATATAATGTTTTTAATATGTCATTTACAATATATCGTACAGTTTTTCTTGAATTTATGTGAATTGTTACTTTTTGGAAAATAATATGAAATAGTATCATTTTAATACAAAAAATCTCCAAAAATCCATTGAAAATGGTTTTAAATGTCTTTATTTTCTAAATTTTTTTACAATTTTGTTAATAAAAATGTCTTATTTTGTGCATAAAAATTTCTTATTTTAAAGAAAAATTTAGAAAATGCATATGTTTTTCATTATAACTTGCTTCTAAATGTATGTTATTTTGTTCAATTTCTAAAAAACACACTTGAAAGTATAAATTAAAATTATCTTATGACAAAGATGATTCCAAGGGTCAAAAAAATGCCTCATAATGAAAATGTGTGATACTAGTATCAACCCTTTTTGAAAGAGAGTTAAAAATAGCTACTAAAATTAGGAGAGAGAAAAATGAGAACTATGTCGAGTTCTCATTTCATAGTATAAGTGGTTTTAGTAATAAACATAGATGTTTATATTATTTAGTCAAAATATCCAATCACTAGAACTTAAACAAAGCATGTTTGAAAGTGTTAAAGACAAGTGAAGGGAGTTGGAAATGGGTTAGGGTGTGCAAGGCGCACTTCCTCCATTGACAAGAATGACATCAACAGAAGAAAGAGTCGATCGTGCGGAAGGAGAAACCGACAAGTTAGGAAGTTTTGGTCAAAATTAGTTAGGATATTTATCAGGTGGCCCATTTTGTAATGACTTAGTAATCCTATAAATAAAGTTAGAAGTGTAGTCATTAAGTCATCTAAGAAGATCTAAGGAGATCTGAGGCATAACATTGTAATCAATTCTTGTCTATCGATCTAGTCAGGAGGGATGGATTTGTTTTGTAGTATGAGGTTAATCAACCAAAGGATGTTACGTGATGTATTTTTGGGGTTGATAATATGAAGGTTATGTTGGTGATATAGCTTTGTTTCTTGTCTGTGTCGAATCGTGAATGATATGAAATCTATAATAATGTGATCTTTGTATTTTATGGGTAAATCTGAATGATGCGAAGCATCTATGGGTTTATTGGTTTGTTGTATATTGATATCATTATGTGAATCTAAACTATGATAATAACATCTGAGTAAATACAAATGTAATCCATGAGGGTAAGTTGGTCTAGTTAATAGCAAGAGTTAATCCCTGAATCTCTAGTCGATGTTGCAATATAACAACTGGTAGTGTGTAATTTCTCTTACCCCCATGGAAACTTGGTTCCTACAACCCTCCCTCATACATCTTAGGTGAGACTGCACCTGCTTCGTAGATGTTTCCAGATAGGGTAAAACCTGTTTGGGCCAATGTTTAAGGAGTTTGCGCTGATGGGTATCGACAGATCCGTGGAGTGAACCCCTGTCTACAGGATAATGTCAAAAAATGGTTCTGTTGTTGAGACCTTAGTATGAAAGAGAATAGGACATGTTGTGGAATCCGATGAAACCAAATATCTAGGATTGGTTTGATCAGAAGGCTTGAGAGATTGCGAAACAAGAAAATCAGAACCCTAGATCGACAACAGAATATTGGTTGGGAAGATATATCTATTCTTATATTCATGAGATATTCTTCATTAAGTTACCAATAGTACTATACGAGTGGTTGGCACATCTTACCTTCCAAAAGAAAAATTTCCAAGGAGGCAAACCTGATTAGTGGACCCCAAAACTCTCTCAACAGTTACGAAGGGTGAACAACAAAGATTCAATAACTGTCGAGGTGTGGATAGAAAACATTTTGGAAGGATACATTACAGAATTCATTGTCAACATATTCAATTCCTACATCGACATAGAAAGAGAATTATTTAAGGGACTAAGTGGAGATTTCTATTGTCATTACAACTGTGGATTAAGATTCTCATCTGCTAAAAATGAATACTAAAAATGAATTCCGACGAGTAAATCCCTAGTGTGTAGAGGCTGTGGGTACTATAGAAGTGAGGATTTGGATGGAATGATACAGGGTATATGGGTGGAAGTTATGATGAGACTATGAGGGAAGATCCATAAGAGTGTGGCCTCCTGCGAAGTGGGGAGAGGTTTCAACAAGAAAAGGGGAGGAAGATTGAGGAGAGTCCTGGTGTGACCAAAACGAAAAATTGTGAGAAGGGACCACAAGCGACTAAGCGACCCTATAGTGACAAAGGAAATAACTAGGCTACACCTGAGCTCGAGAAAGGACCGACCCAAAGCAACAACGTACCTATGACTTCGCACACTGTTCCAAACTTAGGAGGAAGAAACGTGAGTTATTTGCAGGGTTGTCCTGTGTGTCAGCACGGTAGTAATAATAGTGCATCAACGAACATTGGGGGGTGATGATGCAAAACTACCCCTTTTTAAGGAAATGGGATTGAATATCCTAGAAAATATTGGTTCTTATGCGAAGCAGTATGGACACTAAAAAAAGTATAAGACGAATATATAAGGAAAGGACAATTGGCGATGACCTTCCGAGGCCATGCATTGGATTAGTACATGAAATTTGTGCAAGTGTCGATGGGACAGTACCCCATAATACTCGGGCAAAAAATCAAGGCTGGACGGATTGAAAAATTTAAGAATCCAAAATATGAGTTGCAATATATTACCAAGTTAAAGAAAATAAAGCAGTATCCTAATCAATGTGGGATTTCGACTAATGATTCAAAAATCTGATGGCTAAGGTAATTTTTGGAATGAGAAAAGTTCAACATAAGGAATGGTTTATTAGAGCCTTAATACCAAACATCTGTATGCCTCTAATGCAACATAAGATTGCATCACAATCAAAAGCTCTGGAAATCATGATGAAATTGGAAGCTTCACCAGTCGAAGAAACATGGATTGGCATGAGACAGATCCAATCGCAATTAGTGAACTTCACTATTCAGTTGCAAGATATTAAGAAGGGGAAATAAGTCCGTGAAGAGGTATGGTGCAACCGATGCCGATTAGAGGGACATCATAAGGATCAATTCCCGGACTTTCGTGAATACTTGCAGGCTGGAGCACCAAATCCATTAAGTCAAGGAGGATTTACATGGTACCAGATTTGTCAGACTAGAGGACATCAGTCTGAGGAGTGCGTATATCTTCAAAAGGTTTTGTCGAAACCAACAAACATTTTCTCTAATTTTTATTGATCGTTTGGCCATGAAGAAAAGGACTGCATAGCATATGACTTTCTCCAAGAAAGAACCATGGATACCTATTTTATGAAGGGAGAAAAGAAACGACCAACAGAAATACCACAACCGCAACCATAGTATAACCAGCCACAACAATAGTATAACTAGTCATAACTGTAGTATAACCAGCTTCAACCATAGTATAACCATCCGCAACCACAGTATACTCAGCCGCAACCTAATCAATAGCAACAGTTCAACCAACAACCATACCAGCAATAGGGAGGATTCTGTGGAGGTCGTAATGGAGGCTTTGGTCGCAGAGGAGCTATGGGACGAGGACGCAGACTAGTAACGTACTATAATTGTGTATTATTGGGACATTATCAAAGGGACTTCCCAAATCTACAGTCTCAGTGTAGTTATTGTAGCGTCGAAGACCATACCGTCGAGGAATTCCCACAATTGATCGTGAAGTGGAAAGCAAAGAATGCACCGCAACCACAATAGAACCAGAATGAAACTAAGAACCAAGTTCCATAAACAAATGTAGGAAATATCTCAATGGAACCAAGAATTCAACTAGTGAATGTTGGAGTAGTAACCCAAGGAGGAGTTATGGAAGGAGTCAATGGACCAATGATCAATATCCTCCCAACAACTCTAAAGGTGATACAATTTGATGTCAACGTGGAGAAGGAAAGCTTCTTTGACATAAGAGACATGCTGAACAAGAATACAGACAAGTTAACTATATGTGAAATTCCACCAGTCTTTGATTCCATAAGATCACTGGGATCATCAAGAAAGGTTGGTACTTTGAAATGTTTTCTAGAAAGTTTCCTAACGTTAGAAAAATATCCAAATGCTTTAGAAAAAATAGAAATATTTATATATCAACAGGAGGAAGGATGAAAAGACCACCCAATAAATTCATTACATAAGAATAAAACATGATGGGAAATGAGGATGAATGTCCAGATCGGTGACTATGATGTGGATTCAATAATTTTGGATATAGGATCAGATGTAAATATATCAACAAAGAAAACATGGGAAATGATGGGGAAATCACAGTTGGTCTGGTCCCCAATATAGATGTGACTAGAAAATAAGTCCAGGGTATCACCAATTGGTAGAGTACTGTGTCTACCTGTCGAAGTGGAAGGACTGAAAACATACACAAAATTTGATGTTATCGATATAGTCGATGAGGTCATCTCATACTATGCATTATTAGGAATCGGTTAGGAAAATGAAAAATTGGTGGTTATCAGCTTCAAGAAAATATTAATGACCTTTGAGAATTGCAACATACAGATTATTGCCCCACTGGATCCCCAGGAAGGACAAAGATATGTCAAACCAATCAAGGATGAAGTTACAGGAGGATGGGATAGTGCCTACAATATTTTAGAGGATTATATCAATCCCACTGCGGACAAAGATTTGGGATGATGAAGTACTAGCTCATTATCATAGGATTCTAATGATGCGCTAGAGAATTGGCAAAACCGGTTACATGACCTATCGATCAAAAAATGTGCACGCGTCACTCATTCACTATGATGGGTAGAAACAGGAGTCATTGACTTGCCAACATATGAAGGACTACCCAATGCGACAGGTTTTATTAGCAAATTTGAAGACAAGGCATCAGAGCCTCAACACCTACTGGCGTTGGAAGCATTGAAGGCTACTTCAGCAAGATGGTGGGCTATGCACAAGGCTTCGATGGGATAATGGAAAGTATGTCGACGACAGATGGAAATTCAATTCAAAGAAGGTGAATCATACCAAGGGAAGAAATATGATGGGAGGAATGACCCCAACGATCATCCACCTACATGTCAAACCACATGGGCACTAAGGTCTGAGGAAGAATGGATCGATGCGGTATGACATGTAAGCGGATGATCTATGTAAGCGAATGATATATTTTTTCCCATGTATTTAGTGAGACAATTATATGAGATAAAGGAAGAAACTTATAATGATGGTCAAGCAAGAAGGTGCTCCGATAAAGCTATATTTTAGATTATATTTGTTAACAAAAAAATCCAATATCATTGTTGAGATGAAACCTTAAGATGAGCACAAGTCTAATTATACAAACATAGAATGTAAAATTGTGGATTGTATTCATTGTAGAAGAATTCACAGTCAAAATGTGTCAATTAGACTCTGTAAAGTTAAGTTTATAATTTGGTGATTTTTTATTTTGGATAGGTACCAACATTGTGGGTTCTTCTTACCATCTATTTTTGTTAGTTATTGTAGCTCAAAGTTACTTATGCACTAGAGACACCTAGCATGCAGACATGATCGAGTAGATGTCTCTCTCTAATGGTTTTATAAAGTTCAATTGGGGTATTTTATTATTTAATGAGTATAAGTGACTTTATAAAGTTTGGGCTCCATAACTGACTTAAGTGAACTCAATGAGATAATAAGTCATGCATGTTGATCTTGTGGGGACATATTGAATATCACCCATTGAGATATAGGGTTAGGAAATTACTCATTAAATATTTATACAAGCAGAAATTGAGGGAGATGAAGGCACACATTCCAAGAGAGACCAAGAGATATTGAGCTTGAAGAAGAGACAAGAAAGAGCATGAGGGCACACACCCAAGAACACATCTCAACATTAAATAATTCCTTACAGTAGACCATTAATGTAGTCCATACAACCATTAGAGACAATTCCATATAATGTACTATAGCACAAAAGTCGAAGCATTTCAGGAAACAATTTCAAGGCTTCGTTTTGCATGGATTTTGAGGCATATAGCTGAGGAAAATTTGTATTGTCTATACCTGTAGTAGGGCATTTTTTTGAAGAATGTTATTACTACATTTAATGAGTACCTTGTGTATATCAGGAGACACCTTTAGGAATCCTATGACCAATTGAGAAAATCCATTTGGTCGTCCTATCATCGCAATAAACCGAGAACAACACTCAGGGAGATTACTACGCACGTACCATCCAGGTAGTTGGGTATCCAGGAAAGGGTATGGTCCCAATCCTCCTTGTCGTGCTCTACTTTTGGGCCCTGCAGTATATAGTGAGTTGTGATGGTTTGACAATCCAGTGAGGTTCCATACCTTTAATCGACTCCTCTCACATATTTTGCTTGCTCCTTTAGTTTGAGTAGCGCTTGTTGTCTGTATAGTTAGAGTTTTTTGAAAGAGAGAGATATTTTTGTTACATAGTTATGGATTCTGCTTCCAGGACTACCAACCAAGAGACTCCTTCACCAAGCACATCTTTTGTTTTCCCTCCATATGGAGATGTTGGTACTCCTTTCATGGCTACGTTAAGTCTTCTTGGATTGACTATTGGATTACGTGTTTTGTTGTTCTCCAGTCTAGTTATCCCATGTACACCAATTGCTTTATATCCAAACCCTTCATCGCGGGAGCATCAACCTCATGTTGATCCCTCTCCTTCTTCACTAGATGTGTCTTCTCCCATTTCTCCCTCTTCGCCTATTGAAAGTTGTAGTACTAGTAGTCAAGTGGATAAGAAGAATAAGAAAAGGAATATTAAGAAGAAGAAAAAAAACAAAAAACCAAGTCTCAACTAATTAGTCCTCCCAGTGCGGAGTGTGTTGATCTGCACACCCAAAAACCATGTAAGCCAAAATTCCCTTGTAGGCTTTGCAAGGGTGATCACCTTCTGAAAGATTGTCATGGTTTGGCCCTAGTTTTAGAAGAATGGTATAAGGTTTCCTGAAAATAGATTTCATCTGCCTCTGTTCATCATACTAATGATACCCCCTCAACCAGTGACTCCATGGTTAAGATTCGGAAGGGTAAAGTCAGAAATCCTTGTTTTCTCTGTAAGGACATGCACTTTACTTACCTTTATCCTTACATGGATGAAGCTTCTAAGTTTTTGGAAGATATTATTGTTCCTCAACAATGGATTCCAACAGTTTATCGTAATTTGTCTCTTGAACCCCCACTCGTTGACCAAGTGGTCGATTCAGTTGCATCCGTGGTCGATCCCACTCTTCCTTCCAAGAGTGCATTCCAAGTGGTCAATTCTGATTCATCTGTGGTTGATCCCACTCTTCCTTTGGAGAGTGAATTTAAAGTGGCCGAGTTGATCTCATCTCCACCCGACCCCACTCTTTCATCAGAGAGTGTTAAGATTGAAGTAGTCATTTCGACATAGTCTTCGTCTTGTCCCTCTCTTCTAGTTGAGAGTGAATTGAAACCTGCTGAAGTTTTTGTAGTTAGTTCTGATTGTTTTATGCAAGAGGAAATTTTGTCTCTTTCGAAAGAATCCTCTCCAAGTAATGAGGTTATTTCCATTGAATGGAGTATCCTAATAGAGTCTCGTCTTCATTCAAGTGTTCCTTTCTAGATAGTTGTGCAAGTTACCACTAGGAGGATGCTTCGCACTATTTTTTACGAAGGGGCTTTTGTTAGCATTCTATCCTCAATTGCTTGGAAAGCTTTAGGTTCTCCTTGGCTTGTGCCAGCCACCGACCATATATTTTCTTTTAATCGAAGGCCTATTGCACCTTTAGGGATACTTCCTCATTTACCTATTACATTAGGAGGGAAAATTGTCTGTATTGATTTTATGGTGGTCCAAGGTCCTTTAGATTTGAATCTTCTCCTTGGATGTGATTAAGTGTATGCCATGAAGGATGTAGTGTCCAAACTATTTAGAGTGATGCATTTTCCCCATGATGGGAATATTGTGACGTTTGATCATATTTCCTTTGTTACACCTAACCATCGCCTCATTCCTAGTAATCAGACTTCCCTCAATATTTTGCATGTTCTTATGGTTCCTTCCCATTCTTCTAGTTAGCTTCTTCCCATCAAAGGTAAAAATGGGGGTATGGTTCCAATCTATGGAAATCATACTCGAATTAATTTTCTAACTCCTTATGTGAAATGGGGCAACCTACCAACCATTGGATATCATGTTGGGTAAGAGCATGTCTGTGAGCATGGTTCCCATTCTGTGTTAAGATCATTAAAAATGAAATGGATGTCTTCAAGCATTGTTATTTTATGTTTCAATCTTGTGTAAAAATGAAACAGGTCATTGTGAGCATATTTCCCATTATGTGTCAAGCTCGTTAAAAAATGAAACAAGCGTCTGCGAGCATAGTTCCTATTCTGTTTCAAGCTCGTTAAAATATGAAATAGGTCTTTGAGCATACTTTATTTCTAGTTTTAAGATCGTTAAAAAATAAAACTAGCCCCAAGCATAGTTTACCTTTTGGTTTCAATATTGCATAAAAATGAAACCATTCCTGAGCATAGTTCCATTTCTATGTTAATCTCATTAAAAAATGAAATAGCCTTTCTCAAGCATATTTTACTTTCTGGTTTTAAGCTTGCATAAAAATGAAACTGTCCTTCAAAGCATACTTCTTTTATGTTTCAAGCTTGTGTAAAAATGAAACAGGCCATCCCTTTGAAGCGAGTCTTCCATCCTTTTTAGGACTGGAACCTTCATTTTATCTACCATTAGATAAATTTTCTTCCTTGGTCTCTAGTGAACCGTTTCCTGGTAGTATCCCAGAGTTTTGAGTTTGGTGAAGAAAAAGAGTAGGTAGATGAAACGAAGCTTAGGAGGCATGTATTCAACCTCTCTCTATTGAAGTTGAGCCACTAGATAATTTAACTGGGGGAAAGTACCTACCTATGGAAATCATGTTGGGAAAATACTTCCAAAAAGACTCGTGTTGAGTATAGTTCATTCTCTGTTGCAATCTCGTTTAAAAATGAAGCAGATACCCTGAGCATTCTTCCAACTGATCTTCGAGCTTGTTAAAAACAATAACATGGTGTTGAGCTTAATTTTCATTTTTCGTGCTCTGGTTAAAACATGGAAAGTGGTTTGAGCTTACTTTATCACTTTTTCATGCTCTAGATTCAATCATGAAAAAGGTTCTGAGTGCCTTTATACCTTTGGTGTGCTTGTTAAAAACTTAGTGAAGAGGTATCGAGTGTACTTTTATTGTTTTTCAGACTCGTTTAAATTGGATTATGAAAAAAGAACCCTAATAGAGTCCTCTTTAAGCTCTTTTCAGATTCTTAAAATGTGAAAAGATTGCTGAGTGAACTTGTCTTCTTCACGCTCGTGAAAGGACCTGAAGAGTCATGTTCCTGGTGACATTTTACACCTTTTTCGGACCAGGAGGCACTACTTACAAAAAATGTACACTCCATCCAATCATGACTGGAAGAATTCTCTAAGGCATTATTTTATACTTTTTTGGGCCTCAGATACTAAATCAACAAAAAAGGACCCTTTGGAGTCTTAAGTTCGTTTTCATTCAGATGTTGTAAGTATGAATGATACCGAGTTACCTTCAGTGAACTCGTTATATTAAACACTGAGAGACCCTATTTTGGGAACGAAACCCTCCTTTCTAAGGTTCGTTAAACATATGATAGTGGAAATATCTTAGGATAACCTATAACAAGTGTTTGTTACCCTCTTTGAACTCATAAAAAATGAAAAGAGGCACTCATCAATCATGATGGGGAAATTAAGGGAAGGGAAATACATTTCATTTTCAATATGGAAGTTGTTATTCACCTTTAAACATTGCACTTATATGCATTTCATTCAGTTAATTTGGTATTCATCTTGTTTCTAAGTCGATCCACTTTCATGAGTCATGCCACTCCTTTGAGTCTTTCAAAGAATGCATCATCCATCATCGCATTGTGTTCTGCCTATTTGAGTCAATACTAACAAGTCTTCAGTCATGTCACCTTATGTTCAAAGGGAAAGTGTCTTGAGAGTTTAAACCTGTAGTCAAAACAAATTTTTGAGTCAGTTACTTTTGAGTTAGTCCTATGGTTACATCATACTCAAAATTCCATAACTTTGTTCTGAGTTTCATGTCGTCGATGTGGGATTCATCATGGCCCTCCTTCGACGAGGCTATTCATGTCGACTTCAGCTCATTATCCAGGAATTAGTCGTAGAAACAAATTAGTACCTTGAGATCTGTATGCATCAATGACAAATTCTCTCGCTTTCGACATAAGTTTCACATCATTGACCTTTGATCGAAAGTTTCGACTGAGTGTTCAACATCAAATCATCTATTCACACTCAGGAGATTGTACTAGGGTACCTTGGGAATCATTGACATCAATGGTGATTTCCCTCGCACTTGTTAACGATTCTCATCATTGAACAGGTAATCAAGTGGTTTCTACCATGTTTGACATCAAGACATTGTAATCACATGGATAGAATCGTACTTTGTGGAAGACGAGATGAAGACCCTAGGTATCTGTTAAGCGCTCAATGCTTTCCCCAAGTTGCGATGGAGTATTTATATGAGTCCTAGCATGGATACACATTCGTATGTTTGTGGTTGTACTCAGATTTTTGTCTGTATGACATAGATCTACATTGTATGTCTGGTAGCTATGTCCAAATTTGAGTCTTCTTCAAATGGATCTACGCTATATTTTAGTAGCCATGACTTTTTCAATATTACATGGATATGCATTATATTGGTCAGCAGCCATGTTGTGAGTATTTGGGACATGTATCAAAATGTAAAAGGTGCTACAGAAATTTTGTGATGTTTGAGAAGTTTCGACCATTGGACCTTTGCCTCGGGACTATACCTTGTTCTATCAAAGTAGTTTGCCTATCGTTTCCCTCTAGCCATCATACTTTTGTGGGAATTATATTACACCTGAATCTCATCACCATAATGTTATGAGATAGTTATTCCCTTGTCTTCTCTAACCCCTAAAAGTTTGTCCTAGAGAAATTAAAGGAAGAAATTGACCCCTCACATTTCTCCTTGTTTTGATCCAGTAACTCTCCTTTCCCATTGATAAAGAGCATTACCTAATTCAGCAACGCTCCTCTTACATGTTGAAAGGGAGGTGGCACTGATCTTTTCCTTCATTAAAAGGGCATTACCCCCTTAACATCGCTCTGTCTCCATGAAAAAAGTGCAGTGCTTGAGTTTTAAAGGAAAAAAAGGAAGCTTCAAGAGGATTCTCAAAGCTTTCCTATGTGGAGCCTCATTCCTATGGTTTAGGACCAGCTGGAGCTCAAGATCCTTCATTTTTGGATATTTCTTCCACCTCATCCACCATTTCCTCAACCATCCCTGTCACATGCCCCAATTTTGTAAAATAATATTATCTTATTTTGATTTTATTCCAAGACATTATGTTAAATTTAATGCTAAGTTGTACCTGATTACTCAGCAAAGTCAAAGATGTGGAATGTAATTCTGAATATTTTAATTTTAAATAAATAAAAGTGGAGACAATAGCTTGGGAGAGCTGTTAAAAAGAGTGTTATTGGTCAATTTGGTGGAGGAGACTAGGTGGAGAGCAAATGAACAAGTGGTAGCATCCTCAAACACTTCCTATGTTGTAGGTGGCAACCTCCCTATATTTGGGGTCATGATCCCCCAAGAAAGTGAGATTAGAGTAGGTGGCTTAATTAATGACAACTAACCCAAAAAGACCTAGGTAATCTTAATAAAAAAATCCCATTGAAGAGAGCTGAGGCTGCTCATTCCAGGAGAAGAATCATTCAGGTAAATGCACTTCAAGGAATTCATTGGGAAGGGAATTTTTTAGGAAGGTGTTTGAGGGGTAAACTGCAGGAAAGTGATCTAGTACTAGTCTCCTTTGGACTAGTACTGGTCTCCTTTGGACTAGTACTTTGTTGTTTGTTCCACCTAGTTCCAGCCAAGGAGACCAAAACAGGCTCAAGGGTCCTGAGAAGTCATTGTTTGAGCGCTCTCCAAGAGTTGGTAGGGAGGAATGGCCTCCCATTGCTGTTGTCATCCATTGCTGTTCCATTATCTTTTAATTTATGTGTTAAAGTTTATATCTGTGTGTGAATAATTGATGAATGATTATATGTTATGTTGTAGACTGTTAAGTTTGAAATCTATTAGTTCTTCTAATGTTGAATCTGTTCTTTGATGAAAGATACATCCTACCTGTGTTTTTCCCCATCTGGAGTAATCCAGATCGTACTCTAGCACAGGTAGTGAGTTAAAACGAATGAAGTATGATAGGAATATGAAATGAATAGAGTACTTATGTTTTTCAGAGTATTGAAATGTTTTCTTTCAATAGATAGTTGTTTTAGTTGTTTTTCCAGAAAGAATATTAATCTGTTTCGTAGAGTTGTTGTCAAATCTATACTGTGTATTTAGAATATCAAAAAAGAAAAGGAATCATATTATTTTACTAACAGTAGTATGATCAAGTATGTAGTTTATTCTTTTACACAGCACCTGCTTTACAACTATAATTCTACACTAGAACAAAAAGAATAAAATATTAGCTGAAAGCTTATTATTTATGCTAAGTTAAGATCCAAATATAGTTCTGTTAGTTTATTTATTTTTGTGTTAATGTTAACTATTTTTACCTGTAACTGTTTTAATTCTAAGTAGGATAGGTAACCTAATTAAATTCTTGAAATAAACTAATTGAAGTAAGGTATATCATAATTAAGAACTTAATACCCTTACAATATTATTTCTCTTAGAATCAAAATAACAAACAGATAGTAGTAACCTATGCATATAATATTATTAATAAAGAACTGTCCTTACACACTTACAGACAAATTAGATATAAGGAGTACTGACAGGATGAAAGCTCTTATTTATTTCACTATGTTTACAAAATAATCTTATTAAATAAAATCAACGATTATAGACTGTTCTCAGTCTTATTTAATAATATATATAAATATAAATATAAACTTAAAAGAATACAGAATTCGCAAATAACATTGTTATTAATACAATAATATTATTATTAACAATAAACAGTATTGTTACTATCAATTAATAATTCTTTCATACAAATTGAAGAAGTCTTGTGATAGAAATGGAATTAATAAAATTACAATACAAAATTATTACTTTAAAGGTGCAATGGGTAAAAACCCTAGCTTTTACTTCTGAGCAAATTTTATCTATATACTTGTATATATTAGAAACCTAAGTTAACCATAAGTTAGTTCTTTTAGAAAAACTATTAAAGCACCAACTAAATTCATTTCATAGGAAATAAATACAATACTGAATAATATAAACAAAATGTATATTGTATCTCATTATTTTACTAACAGGGCGTACCTGTGTCGTCAAAAGACATGGTTAAAACCCTTATATTTATTACAAGAACAAATAGCAAAACATTGAACTAATAAATGAAATTCATTTAATTATGTAACCATTAATAACCAGGATAATATAATTTACTCACAGTCCTTTAAGGGCAAATAGAAAGACAGTAATTATTATAAACTGGAATAATCCATTACAAACAAGGGTTTCCACAGGAAAGACCCTAGATCATAACTCAAGTAAAAACAAGTAGGAATTAAGTTACGACTGTAAGTATCAGCCTTAAATTTTAATTATAAACCCTTGCAGAGTATGTAAACAAAGTACAAAAAGCTTGACTAACTGTCAAGAAGAGTAAAAACCCTAACAGAGCTTAATATAAAACATATGTTAAACCAAACAAGTTTAAAGACAACACTGTCTTTACAAAATCCATTAATTTAACCAGGCCGTAAATCCAAACTTCAACTAAATACAGTACTCAGTTAAACTGAGTTTACCCTAGCGAGGGTTCGATACTGATTTTTATAACATCAACCTGTAAAAAGAAACTTCATAACTCGTGGTGAGACGAGGGAGGGTTTCCCAAAACCCTGGGTGATTCCATTGACCACCCTAATACTAGTAGAGTGAAAAATCCAACACTTGAACCATGGGGCTTACTCGAAAATGAGCCACGAGCCACGGCTTTATTTGCTTGACTGTCTGTTTTCATCACCGAGAAATTTTACAGTAGCGAGCACCTACAAGAAGTTCAACAAACTACTATCAGTAAGTAATAAACCCTACTATTATTGTGCCTTCGTAACAACAATATATCAGGTGCAAACTTAAATAGAAGAAAAAACAATTTCTTACCTATTAATAAAAATGCTGAACAGCTTAGTCAAAGCACTATCACCTACAGGCTTGCATTGTAAAACTCAACTGCTTGCAAGTGTAACCCTCACACAACATCGAGCTACGAGAACAAAATAAGGTAACTGAAGCAGACACCAAGCCACGAAGACAGCGAATGGGAGATTGCACAGCCAGCGAGCTAAGGGTAACGAAAATATCCACTAGTTGCAGAGTGAGAAACCAGCCACTAAGAATGGCATTCAAAACCACACACCGAAGATAATTACAGTACTGCAGCAAGGCACAAGACACCCAAAACAAGGAGTACTGATGGTTGCCATGGAAGCCAAGTAGTGCTCCCTCAAGGGCCAGCGAAAATAGTGGGAAAGAATGATAAGGGTTAGGTTTACAACAATGTTTTATATCTCCCATGCTTGGTCAGAAGACAACCATGTAGCCATTAAATCAAACCATGCAGTGGGTTGTAGAATTTAGTATCTGCATAAATCAAAAATCAATTATTTAATCATCGAAACGTGGAGTAAACTATATCATTGAACCAATAATTTTGCCATGCATTTCGATATTAACATGCACCATATCATATGCTAAGTATAGTGATGAAATATTAACGAATGGGTTATGTTGACCTATCATTGGAATGTCACGTTTAAACCTTCGTTAAAGCCCGATAATTATTCTTGCATTAAACTCTTTTCACCATTAACATTACATTATCATATTATAACATCACAATAACGATATGAATGGTTGCATATCCTTTCTCTAAACATTGATTTTATTATAAGATAGAAATCAATAATTCATGTCTTATACATAAATAGAGATCAATGTTTTAGGTTTTCACTATAAATAAGAGATCAATGTTTTATGGGAGAGCTTATGCTATTTACCCATCAACCATAGTATTCTTTTGTACAAAAGTTTTAGTTTATACATAGTAATCTCTCGTAATAACAACGTTACAAGTTATAGTTTTATAATTGGCATGATGTAATAGTTGGGAGGATTATAAACTTTAATTTAAATACGTTTATAATCATAAACTAACTATAGACTGAACCTCTATCAAACGAATGGATTATGCATGTCTATAAAAACTTATATGAACTAATAACTCAATTGCTAACAACACTTTGATGTGGACAAAACTTATTGTATGAACACTATTATGATGGATGGTGGTTACAACTCAAGCTGGAAGTTACTAAAGATTCACCAAGTCAAATGGGTAGTAAAGTAGTTATAGAACTAAACAAGATAACTAGAATAGGAATGATCCTATTGAATCCAGAAATTACTAGAACCATAAGGTTCGACATGAAAATAAATTATAAGCAAACCATGATCTCACGTAGGAAAGCATTACGGTTTTCAGTTTGCTCAATTGAATTTATATTGTCCAAAGGATTACAGGCTGTAGGTTACATCGCAGAAGCAAAACGTGGGACAGTCATTATACAGATAAGGAAATGTATTCTTGTATAAGTACAGACAACAATCATTATAACATCACAAATTACATAGACTAAAGTAGAAATACTTTGTAACTAAGATTCTAATGCTTAGAGTCACAAACACATCTTATTGTCGTTACTTACTTCTGAACATGATTACAAGAAAAACTATAGGAAGCCAAATGGTTTTTCCTCACAAAAACTGTTTAAATTTTAGCAGCTTAATTACTAAGCTTTTTAATTGCAAATAAATACTGCTAGATACTTTAAAGAACTTTTATTATGTACTCGATCAATCATACCTATACACCTGTAAGAACCAGTAATCATCTGCGTTAGCACGAATGCTAAGTAAGCCCTGGATTCAAAAGTAGATTTCACCTACTTGACATGAAAAGACTCATCAGTAAAGTGAAGTAAAACAGCACGCAAGAAGACTTTATTCTTGTTACAAAAATGAACTGTTAAGTTATTATAATTAATATTTAGTGAAACTAATTACTTGACTGTTTCTTTTATTTGCAAACCGTTAGCTGTTAGTAGACCGCAAGGTTTAGCATTTATTGTTATCTCAAAATTTTAATTTTTTGTGAAAATTTGGGGTTTTGACAATCCCTATCCTCCCATGCTTTTAAATATTGGCTCATTCCCCATGGGAAAAAAGAGGAAGAATTTTGTTGAACACCCAAACTCCGTCAAAATAATTCTTGAGCTATTGGAGGCTAGGAGCCATTGGAAGGAACTCTCAACACCAAGGCATAAAGGTTGTAGTCTCTCAAATGATTTCTAATAAAAAATGTATTTTCTTTCCCATATTTACTGTATCATTTGCATGTATTGCTTGATTACTTGGCCACAAGCATAGATCTAGTTTATTTGTCTTGTATGCTATCATCTTTCTCTTGTTGTCTTCAATCTTTTACATGTTCTTTTGCGGTAGCAAAGACGAAAGCTTCAAGGATAGTGACGACAACCTTTAAGGGATGTTTTGTGACATTATATTTAAGTAATTAACCATATCTATGGGAAGTTTAACATTTGGGTTTGTGTTTTTTTCTATACATGTACCATTTAGATCTAGGGAAACAGCTCCTGTCCGCAAGAGGTGAGAATTTCCAACAACACTTCCTCATGGGATCGTAATAAAAAAGGATCTATCTTGGTTGGTTTTCCCTTTGATATTTTTCCAAGGGCATTTCCCAAAACTCTACTTGGAAAATGTATGAATGAATGCTAGCTACTATTCATTTTATTTCCACTACTAAGTTTGAGTTTGCTTAGTAATTGTATTTCTACTCATAATATACTATTGTTGCTAAGTTTGCTACAATACTATTGAGGTTATTGGAGGTTGAAATAAGTGTTTAACAAGTGTTTGATAGAGGTTAAAGTGAAATTTTAACATGGTATCAGAGATTCATATTTGAGATTCAATGGATAGATCAAACTGTATGACAAAAGTGTTGCAAGAGATTTATAGAGTTCATATAGAATCTTGGCACTTAGATTGCGGTGCATGTAGGTGTATTTGCTTGGAAGAAGTAAGGGAAAGAGGGTCCTTGTCAGTTGGAAAAAGATGGATTCCATTAGGTATGAGGATAGGTTGGAGGAATCTCCAACTACCTACAATGGGAGGTAAGGATGGATGTTGTTCTTAGGGAGAACACACTATGGAAGTTTTTTAGTACAATAGTGGTAGTGCATTTGGAAGATCCCATTGCTTTATACCTCCATGAGGTAAAGGAAGCAAGGACATAGAGTATAATCCTGGATGGAGTGAAGGACAGCCTAAATCCACATTTGTCTAAAAAGTAGACAACCAAGGAAACACGGGATGCATTGAAAAGCTTGCACGAGAACAAGAATGAGAACATGCAGATAAACTTGAAGGAAAAGCGCTATGACATTAAGATGGCCAAGGGAGAGAGTGTGGCCTTTTTTGTAACCCGAATTAGGTATGTGAAGGATGAGTTGAGATCTATTGGGGAGATGGTTCCAGACTAAAAGTTGGTATGCATAGCCCTTAAGGGCTTCACTAAATAGTGATACGTGTTCATGAAGTGTGTGGTGGGAAAAGAGAACTTTCCCTCTTGGGAGAGGCTATGGGATGAATTTATTCAGGAGGATATTCAAGAGAGGTCTTTAGAGTAGAGTTGAGGAGAAGGTAGAGGGTGGTTCGAGTGAGAAGAATGTTTCTCTTTCGGTAAAGAGAAAAGGTGGGAGTAGAAAAGGATCA
The DNA here is from genome assembly GCA_001517045.1 of Pseudotsuga menziesii. Classification (NCBI taxonomy): domain Eukaryota; kingdom Viridiplantae; phylum Streptophyta; class Pinopsida; order Pinales; family Pinaceae; genus Pseudotsuga; species Pseudotsuga menziesii. Next base: position 114,635 of record LPNX010928538.1, read on the forward strand.
GATGGTGGAGCTGATTTTGAGAAAGATATGAGCAAAGTTAAATTTTTTGCTTGTCACAAGAATTGCCACTATGAAATTCAATGTCCAAAAAAAGATTAAAAATGGAAAGGATGAGATTTAGACAGTAGCATCAATTGAGATAGAGGAATTCTCTAAGAAGTTTGAGAAGGAATTTTCTCTGGTCTCTTGTCTTTTAGGAAGTGGTAGTGTAGGGTTTGAGGACATTGGAGCATGTGTTGTGGACAATGGCTCATTTTTCCATATTATGTATTTGAGGCTAACATTGTAGGGATAACTTGTGGTGGGTCCAAGGAGATATTGGACTCAGGGTCCATATCAGTATCAAGGACATTTAGTTGTGTGATTTATTTTAGTACTGTCAGAGACAGAGCTAGTATGAGATGACTCAATTGGATACTCAATATTTTGAGGAGACTCCTCACAACATGTTTTGTAGGGATAAGTATTCAAAACTAATTCTAATGCAGGAGGAAAAGAATCCTTCTAGTTCAAATAAAGAAACTACAACAATAGACGTGATGATGTGAATGGAGACAAATCTAGGTGGAGGTTCCATACGTAACACCCTCACTAAGAGGGAGTGTTAGTTTTTATAGCTATGTGGTACTTCTACCTTGGTGATTCTTAGCATGCAAAAGTGATTGAGAAAATGTCTCTCTCTAATGATTGACTTTATAAAGTGAATTTAGAAAGTTTAGTTAGTGTATTTTATTATTTAATGAGTATAAGTGATTTTATAAATTTTTGGTCACTTAAGTTATTTAAGAGAGCGCAATGAGAGAATATGTCATGTTCATTGATCTTGTGGGGAAAGATATAATCTCATCCATTAAGATCTAGGGTTAGGGAAATTACTCATTAAAGAGTTATAAAAAGCAACATTTAAGGGAGATGAAGACTTACATTCCAAGAGAGACCAAGAGAGATTGAGCTTGAAGAAAAGAGGAGAAAGAGTATATCGTTCCCAAGAACATATCTCAACATTAAAGAAGTCCATAGAGTAGAGTAAAATTATGGATTGCATTCATTGTAGAATACTTCACAGTCAACATGTGTCAATTAGACTTTGTAAAGTTAAGTTTATAATTCAGTGAAATTTTATTTTGGATAGGCACCAACATTTTGGCTTCTTCTTACCATCTATTTTTGTTAGTTTTTATAGCTCAAAGGTACTTCTGCATTGGTGTCACCTAACATGCAGACGCAGTCGAGTAAATGTCTCTCTTTAATGATTGACTTTATAAAGTGATTTTATAAAGTTCAATTGGGGTATTTTATTATTTAATGAGTATAAGTGACATTATAAAGTTTGGGATAAGTGATTTAAGTGAACTCAATGAGAGAATAAGTCATGTATGTTGATCTTGTGGGGAAAAAGTGAATCTCACCCATTTATATCTAGGGTTAGGAAAGTTACTCATTAAATAGCCATACAAGCAGTATTTGAGGGAGATGAAGGCACACATTCCAAGGGATACCAAGAGAGATTGAGCTTGAAGAAGAGATTAAAAAGAGAATGAGAGAGAACATCCCAAAAACACATATCAACAATAAATAATTGCTTACAGTAGAGAATTAATGTAGTACGTACAACCATTAGAGACAATTCCATATAGTGCATTGTAGAACATAATCGACTTTGAGGTTTAATGGACAGATCAAGCTCTTTAATGAAAGTGTTGCAAGAGATTAGCGGAGTTCATACATAAATTTGGCACTTAGATTTCAGTGTATGCAAGTGTATTTCCTTGAAAGAAGGAAGAGAAGGAGGGTCTTTCTTAATTGGACAAAGATGACTTCCATTAGTTATGACGATAAGTTGGATGGATCTCCAACTACTTGCAATGGAAGCTCATCATGGAAGGTGTTCTTAGGGAGAAAAAGTTGTGGAAGTTTGTTAGTACCATAGTTTTAGTTCCTTTAGCAGATCCCATTTCTTTATACCTCAATGAGGTAAAGGAAGCAGGGACATAGAAGATACTCCTGGATGGAGTGCAGAACCACCTGATTCAACATTTGGATAAAATGTAGACAACCAAGGAAATGTGGGATGCACTAAAAATATGCATGAGAACAAGAATGAGAAAATACAGATGGCCCTGAAGGAAAATCTCCATGACACTAGGATAGCCAAGGGACAAAGCGTGGCCTCTTATCTCAGCCTACTCAAGCATGCAAGGATGAGTTGAGAACTATTAGTGAGATGGTTCCAGCCTCAAAGTTAGTATGCATATCCCTTAAGGGATTCACTAAAGAGTGAGACGTGTTCATGAAGTGTGTGGTGGAAAAAGGGAACTTTCCCTCTTGGGAGAGGCTATGGGATGAATTTACTCATAAGGATATTCAAGAGAGGTCTTAGAGTAGAGACAATGAGAAGGTAGAGGGTGGTGTTGATGAGGAGAATGTTTTTCTTGCAGTAAAGATCAAAGGAAGGAATAAGAAAGGATCTTATGGTTGAGCTACTTTTGAGAATGATATGAGAAAAGGTAACTGTTTTTCTTATCACAAGAATAGCCACTATGCAAGTTAATGTCCAAAAAAAACAAGAAGGCAAACAATGAGACATAAACAATATCATCAGTTGAGATTAAGGAATTCTCTAAGAAGCTTGAGAAGGCATTTTCTCTGGTCTCTTGTATCTTAGGAAGTGGTAGTGAAGGGTTTGAGGACATTGGAGCATGGGTTGTGGATAGTGGCTCATCTTCCATATGATGGCTTTGAGGTCAACATTGTAGGGACAACCTGTGGTTGGGTCCAAGGGGATATTGGATTCAGGGTCCATATCAGTACCAAGGCTAGTTGGTTGTGTGATTTCTTCTAGTAATGTAGGAAATTGAGCTGGTATGGGATGACTCAATTGGATGCTCAGTACCCCCCTATAGCTCGCAAGAGAATTCCTAGTTCGCATGAGAATTCATGGTTTTTCAAGAATTGTGATTGATGTTGGTCTTTAAAGCTTCATAGTTGGCTTTGATTAGAACTTGGTTTTGTTAGATCTTTGATTTTTTTCTTCATTACCAAAACAAGAAAATATTCATTTCATTTTTTCTTCATTTGTTGTAAATGATTTTTGTATGCTTTTTCCTTTTTCCAAAAATTGTGAAAAAATCCATATAAAAGTATTTGCAATTAGTTTATTTCTCACCTTAGTTGAAAAAATCTAAACACTTTTGTATAAAAATTACTAACAATATTTTCTTGCTTCTCATTAGAGATCTCACTTCATTTTCCTTCCAAAAAGAAGATTTTGTTTATTTCACTTAGGAATCGACCATATAAGGAATTTTGTTGTATTTTTGTATGGGATTTATTTTGTGTTTCAAATAAATTGAACCTCTCTATCCCTTCCTTAAGTAGGGCATACCTTGAAAGTTATAGTAAATTTTTTCATAATCAGACTGCATGGTTTTACTTTTTATGTCATCACCTCATGCATTCACCTAACTGTTCAATATAAAATTAAGCGCTAGATTAGGTTTAAAATTTGTAGCAAGGTGTGATAGGTTAGAGACGTGTTTCAACGTATTTAAGCGTAGGAGCTGACATTTTTTTCCTACATTGCATCTCGAGGATCGTGTGGTTCTTCCATGTACCACTGGTTTTTCAAACGACCTTTCACGTACCCTTGAGGTATATCGAAAGGTACTTCACATACTCAGTTGTATATGGGAAGGACCTTTTCGAACGATTGTGCATTAGACAACACTAATACGAAGTGGAGCTCCCACATACCTTGTGTATATCAGGAGACACCTTTTGGGATCATATGACCAACTGAAAAAATCCCTTTGGGCCTCCTATCATCTCAATAAACTGAGAACAACACTCGGGGTGATTACTACACAAGTACCATCTAGGTAGTCAGGTATTCAAGAAAGGGTACGGTCCCAATACTCTTTTTCATGCTCTACTATTGGACCTTGCGGTATATATAGCACGTTGTGATGGTTTCAAAATCCCGTGAGGTTCCAGACCTTTAATCCACTCCTCTCACATATTTTTCTTGTTGTTTTAGTTTGAGTAGTTCTTTTTGTCTGTACAGGTAGATATTTTTAGAAAAAATAGATAGTTTTGTTACATAGTTGTGGCTTCTCCTTCCAAGACTAGCAACCAAGAGACTCCTTCACCGATCATGTCTTTTTTTTCCCTCCATATCAGGATGTTGGTCCTCCTTTCATGGCTACGTTAATTCTTCATGGATTGACTATTGGATTACTTGTTTGGTTGTTCTCCAGTCCTCTTATCCCATGTACACCAATTTCTTCAGATCCTAACCCTTCATCATAGGAGCATCAACCTCATGTTGATCCCTCTCCTTCTTCACCAAATGTGTCTTCTCCCATTTCTCCCTCTTTGCCTATTGAAAATTGTAGTACTAGTAGTCAAGTGGATAAGAAGAAGAAGAAAAGGAAGATTAAGAAGAATAAAAACAAACAAAAAACCAAGTCTCAACTAATTACTCCTCCCAGTGTGGAGAGTGTTGATCTGCGCACCCAAAAATTGCATAAGACAAAATTCTTTTGCAAGATTTGCAAGGGTGATTACCTTATGAAAGATTGTCATGGTTTGGTCCTCATTTTAGAAGAATGGTCTAAGGTTTCCCAAAAATTGATGTCATCATCCTCTGGTCATCATACTGATGATACCCCCTCAACCGGTGACTCTTTGGTTAAGAGTCGAAAGGGTAGAGTTAGAAATCCTTGTTTTCTTTCTAAGGACATGCACTTTACTTACCTTTGTCCTCGCATGGATGAAGCTTATAATTTGTTGGAATCTATTACTATTCCTCATCAACGAATTCCAACAGGTTATCATAAGTTTTCTATTGAACCACCACCGGTTGACCAAGTGGTTGATTCGGTTTCATCCGTGGTCGATCCCACTCTTCCTTCCAAGAGTGAATTCTAAGTGATCAATTGGGATCCATCTGTGGTTGATCCCACTCTTCCTTCGAAGAGTCAATTTAAAGTGGTAGATTCGATGTCATCTCCACCCGATCCCACTCTTTTGTTAGAGAGTGTTAACATTGAAGTAGTCGCTTCGACATAGTCTTCGTCTTGTCCCTCTCTTCCAGTTGAGAGTGAATTGAAACCTGCTGAAGTTTTCATAGTTAGTTCTGATTGTTCTATGCAAGAGGAAATTTTGTCTCTTTTGACAGAATCCTCTCCAAGTAATGATGTTATTTCCTTTGATTGGATTAACCTAACAGATTCTCGTCTTCATTGAAGTGTTCCTTTCCAGATAGTTGTGCAAGTTACCACTAGGTGGATGCTTTGCACTATTGTTGACGAAGGGGCTTCTGTTAGCATTATATCCTCGACTACTTGGCAAGATTTAGGTTCTCCTCATCTTGTGCCAGCCACCGATCAGATATTGGGTTTTAATCAAAGGTCTACTGCAGCTTTAGGGATCCTTCCTCATTTGCCTATTACATTAGGAGGGAAAACTGTATGTATTTATGTTATGGTGGTCCAAGGTCCTTTAGATTTCAATTTTCTCCTTGGACGTGATTATGTGTATGCCATGAAGGCTGTAGTGTCCACACTCTTTAGAGTGATGAATTTTCCCCATGATGGTAATATTGTGACCATTGATTAGCTTTCCTCTATTACACCTGACCATTGCATCGTTCCTAGCAATCATACTTTCCTGAATGTTTCGCATGTTCTTGTGGTTCCTTCCCCTTCTTCTAGTTAGCTTCTTCCCATGAAAGATAAAATCAGGGCATGGTTCCCTCCTATGGAAATCATACTAGAATTAAAATGTCGACTCCTTATGTGAAATGGGGCAACCTACCAACCCCTAGATATCATGTTGAGTAAGAGCATGTCTATGAGCATGGTTCCCATTCTGTTTCAAGCTCATTAAAAAATGAAATGGATGTCTTTAAGCATAGTTATTTTCTGTTTCAATCTTTTGTAAAAATTAAACAGGTCATTGTGAGCATATTTCCCCTTTTTTGTCAAGATTGTTAAAAAATGAAACAGATGTCTATGAGAATAGTTCCTATTCTATGTCAAGCTTGTTAAAATATGAAACAGGTCTTTGAGCATATTTTATTTGTAGTTTTAAGCTCATTAAAAAATAAAACTGGCCCCAATCATAGTTTACCTTTTGGTTTCAAGCTTGCATAAAAAGGAAACCATTCCCGAGCATAGTTCCCTTTCTATGTCAAGATCGTTAAAAAATGAAATAAGCTTTCTCAAGCATAGTTTACTTTCTAGTTTTAAGCTTGCATAAAAATGAAACCGTCCTTCAAAGCATACTTCTTTTCTATTTTAATCTTGTGTAAAAATGAAATAGGCCATCCCTTTGAAGCGATTCTTCCATCCTTTTTAGGACTAGAACCTTCATTTCATCTACCCTTAGATCATTTTTTTCCTTGATCTCTGGTGAACCTTTTCCTGCTAGTAGCCCATATTTTTGAGTTTGGTGAAGAAAAAGAGTAGGTAGATGAAACAGAGTTTAGGAGGCATGTATTCAACCTCTCTATATTGAAGTTGAGCCACTAGATAGTTTAACTAGGGGCAAGTACCGACCTATGGAAATCATGTTGGGAAAATACTGCCAAAAAGGCTCATGTTGAGCATAGTTCATTCTCTGTTGGAAGCTTGTTAAAAAATGAAGCAGATACCCTGAGCATTCTTCCAACTAATCTTCGAGCTCGTTAAAAATAGTAAGATGGTGTTGAGCTTACTTTTCATTTTTCGTTCTCTGGTTAAAACATGAAAAGTGGTTTGAGCTTACTTAATCGCTTTTTCGTGCTCTGGATTCAAACATGAAAAAGGTTTCGAGTGCCTTTTATACCTTCGGCGTGCCCGTGCCCGTTAAAAACTTAGTGAAGAGGTATCGAGTGTACTTTTACAGTTTTCTAGACTCGTTAAAATTGGATTATGAAAAAATAACCCTAATAGAGTTCTCTTTAATCTCTTTTCAGACTCGTAAAATGTGAAAAGATTGCCGACTGAACTTGTCTTCTTCACGCTCATGAAAGGACTTGAAGAGTTGTATTCCTGGTGATAGTTTACCCCTTTTTGGACTAGAGGGAACTAATTAAGGTACACTCCATCCAATCATGACTGGAAGAGTTCTCTAAGGCATTATTTTATACTTTTTCGGGCCTCAGAGACTAAATCATACAAAAAAGGACCCATTGGAGTCTTATTCCATTTTCGTTCAGAAACTCTAAATATGAACAATACCGAGTTAACTTTCAATGGACTCGTCAAATTAAACACTCAGAGACCCTCTTTTGGAAATGAACCCCTCCTTTCTCAGGTTTCGTGAAACATATGAGAATGGACTTATTTTAGGATAATCTATAACGAGTATTTGTTACCCTCTTTTTTTCTTGTAAAAAAGAAAAGAGGCACTCATTAATCATGATGGGTAAATTAAGAGAAGGGAAATACATTTCATTTGCAATAATGGTCGTTGTTAGTCACCTTTGAACATGGAACTTGTCTGCATTTCATTCAGTGAATTGGGTATGCAGCTTGTTTCCAAGTTGATCCACTTTCATGAGCCATGCCACTCCTTTGATTCTTTCAAATAATGCATCATCCATATTCGCATTATGTTCCACCTCATCAAGTCAATGCTATCAAGTCTTCATTCATGTCACCTTATGTTCGAAGGGAAATTTTCTTAACAGTTTACACCTATAGTCAAAACAACTTTTTGAGTCAGTTACTTTTAAGTCAATCTTATGGTTACATCATACTCAAAATTACAGAACTTTGTTTCGAGTTTCATGTCCTCGATGTGGGAATCATCATGGCCCTCCTTCAACGAGACTATTCTTGTCAACTTCAGCTTATTATCCAGGAATTAGTCTTAGAAACAAATTAGTACCTTGATATCTGTATGCATCAATGACATATTCTCTCGCTTTTTACATAAGGTTCACATCATTGACCTTTGATCGAAATATTCGGCTGAGTGTTCAACGTTAGATCATCTATTCACACTCAGGAGATTGTACTAGGTTACCTTGGGAATCATTGACATCAATGGTCATTTCCCTTGCACTTGTTAACGGTTCTCATCATTGACTAGTAATCAAGTGGTTTCTACCATGTTCGACATCAAGACATTGTAATCACATGGATAGAATCGTACTTTGTGGAAGACGAGACGAAGACCCTGGGTATATGTTAAGCGCTCATTGATTCCCCCATGTTACGATGGAGTATTTGTATGATTCCTAGCATGGATCCACATTTTTATGTTTGAGGTTGTTCTCATATTTGCGTCTGTATGGAATAGATCTACATTGTATGTCTTGCAGCTATGTCCAAATTTGAGTCTTCTTCACATAGATCTACGTTCTATTTTAGTAGCCATGAATTTTTGTATCTCAAATGGATTTGCGTTGTATTGGTCAATAGCCATGTTGTGAGTCATTTGGGACATGTATCAAAATGTAAAAGGTGTTGCAGAAATTGTGTGATGTTTGAGAAGTTCCGACCATTGGACCTTTTCCTCGGGACTATACCTTGTTCTATCAAAGTATTTTTCCTATCGTTTCCCTCTAGACATCATACTTTGGGGGGCATTCTATTACACCTAAATCTCGTCACCATCATGTTATGAGATAGGTATTCCCTTCTCTACTCCAATCCCTCAAATTTTGTCCTACAGAAATGAAAGGAAGAAATTGACCCCTTGCATTTTTCCTTGTCTTGAGCTAGTAACGCTCCTTTCCCATTGATAAAGAGCGTTACCTAAGACAACAACACTCCTTTTAAATGTGAAAAGGGAGGTTCCACTGCTCTTTTCCTTAATTAAAAGGTATTTGCCCCCTTAACACTGCTCTGTCTGCATGTAAAAAGTGTGGTGCTCAAGTTTTAAAGGCAAAAAAGTAAGCTTCAAGAGGCTTCTCGAAGCTTGCCTCTGTGGAGCATCATCCCTATGGTTTAGGACCAGCTGGAGCTCAATATCCTTCATTTTTGGATCTTCCTTCCACCTCAACCACCATTTCCTCAACCATCCCTATCCTCCTTTTCCTTTAAATATTGGCTCATCCCCCATGGGAAAAATGAGGAAGAATTGTGTTGAACACCCAAACTCTGTCAAACTAATTTTGAGCTATTGGAGGCAAGGAGATATTGGAAGGAACTCTCAACACCAAGGCATAAAGGTTGTAGTCTCTCCAATCATTTCTAATAAAAATTGTCTTTTCTTTCCCATATTTACTGTATCATTTGTATGTATTGCTTGATTCCTTGGTCACAAGCATATATCTAGTTTATTATCTTATATGCCATCATCTTTCTCTTTTTGTCTTCAATATTTTACAGGTTCTTCTGGAGTGGCAAAGACGAAGCTTCAAGGATAGCAAGGACAGCCTTTAAGGGAAGTTTTGTGGCATTATATTCAAGTAATTAACCAGATCTAGGGGAAGTTTAACATTTGGGTTTGTGTTTTTCTCTATACCTGTACCATTCATATCTAGGGAAACAGCTCATGTCCATAAGAGGTCAGAATTTCCAGCAACACTTCCTCATGAGATCATAATAAAAAAGGATCTGTCTTGGTTGGTTTTCCCTTTGATATTTTTCCAAGGGAATTGCCTGAAAATCTACTTGGAAAATGTATGAATGAATACTAGCTACTATTCATTTTATTTCCACTACTAAGTTTGAGTTTGCTTAGTAATTGTATTTCTACTCATAATCTACTATTGTTGCTAAGTTTGCTACAATACTATTGAGGTTATTGGAGGTTGAAATGAGTGTTTGCTAAGTGTATCATAGAGGTCAAAGTGAAATTTTAACATGGTATCAGAGAATTGTCTTTGAGATTCATTAGATAGATCAAATTGTTTGACGAAAGTGTTGTAAGAGATTTACAGAGTTCGTATAGAATATTGGCACTTAGATTGTAGTGTATGCAGGTGTATTTTCTTGGAAGAAGGAAGAGAAAGAGGGTCTTTGTCAATTGGAAAAAGATGGTTTCCATTAGGTATGAGTATAGGTTGGAGGAATCTCCAACTACCTACAATGGGAGGTAAGGATGGAAGTTTTTCTTAGGGAGAACAAGCTATGGAAGTTTTTTTAGTACCATAGTGGTAGTGCATTTGGAAGATCCCATTGCTTTATACCTCCATCAGGTAAAGGAAGCAAGGACACAGAGGATAATCCTAGATGGAGTTAAGGACAACCTAATTCGACATTTAGCTAAAAAGTAGACAACTAAGTAAATTTGGGATGCATTGAAAAGCTTGTACGAGAACAAGAATGAGAACATGTAGATGGACTTGAAGGAAAAGCACTATGACATTAATATGGCCAAGGGAGAGAGCATGGCATATTATCTAACCCGGATTGGGTATGTGAAGGATGAGTTGAGCACTATTAGGGAGATGGTTCTAGACTCAAAGTTGGTATGCATATCCCTTAAGGGCTTCACTAAATAGTGAGACGTGTTCATGAAGTGCATAGTGGGAAAATAGAACTTTCCCTCTTGGGAGAGGCTATGGGATGACTTTATTCAGGAGGAGATTCAAGATAGGTCTTTATATTAGAGATGAGGAGAAGGTAGAGGGTGGTTCAAATGAGAACAATGTTGTTGTTGTAGTAAAGGGAAAAAGTGGGAATAGGAAAGGATTATATGGTGGAGCTAATTTTGAGAAAGATTTGAGCAAATCTAAATTCTTTGCTTGTCACAAGAATGGACACTATGAAATTCAATGTCCAAAAAAAGAAGAAGAATGGAAAAGATGAGACACAGACAGTAGCATCAATTGAGATTGAGGTCTTCTCTAAGAAGTTTGAGAAGGAATTTTCTCTGGTCTCTTGTCTTTTAGGAAGTGGTAGTGTAGGGTTTGAGGACATTGGAGCATGTGTGGTGGACAATGGATCATTTTTCCATATTATGGATTTGAGGATGACATTATAGGGATAACCTATGGTGGGTCCAAGGAGATCTTGGATTCAAGGTTCATATCAGTATCAGGGATAGTTAGTTGTGTGAGTTCTTTTAGTACTATAGGATACCAAGCTAGTATGAGATGACTCAATTAGATACTCAGTATTTTGAGGAGACTCCTCACAACATGTTTTTGTAGGGGTAGGTCTTCGAAATGAATTCTAGTGTAGGAGGAAAAGAATCCTTCTAGTTCAGAGAAAGAAACTAGAACAATAGATGTGATGATGTGATTGGAGACAAATCTAGGTGGAGATTCCAGACATAACTCCTTCACTAAAAGGGAGTGTTAGTTTTTATAGCTATGAGGTACTTCTGCATTGGCGATTCTTAGCATGAAGAAGTGATCAAGCAAATGTCTCTCTGTAATTATTGACTTTATAAAGTGATTTTGGAAAGTTCAGTTAGTGTATTTTATTATTGAATGAGTATTAGTGACTTTATAAATTTTGGGTCACTTAAGTTATTTAAGAGAACTCAATGAGAGAATATGTCATGTTCGTTGATCTTGTGGGGAAATATAGAATCTCAGCCATTAAGATCTAGGGTTAGGGAAATTACTCATTAAAGAGTTATAAAAGAAACTTTTGAGGGAGATGAAGGCATACATTCAAAGAGAGACTAAGAGAGATTGAGCTTGAAGAAGAGAGGATAAGGAGCATGAGGGTATGCATCCCAAGAACATATCTCAACATTAAATAATTCCAGAGAGTAGAGTAAAATTATGGATTCTATTCATTGTAGAATAATTCACAATCGACATGTGTCAATTAGACTCTGTAAAGTTAAGTTTATAATTCATTGATATTTTATTTTGGACAGGAACCAACATTGTGGTTTCTTCTTACCATCTATTTTTGTTAGTTTTTATATCTCGAAGGTACTTCTGCATTGGTGTCACCTAACATGCAGACGCAATTGAGAAAATGTCTATCTTTATTGATTGACTTTATAAATTGATTTTATAAAGTTCAATTGGGGTATTTTATTATTTAATGAGTATAATAAGTGACATTATAAAGTTTTGGTTAAGTTATTTAAGTGAACTCAATGAGAGAATAAGTCATGAATAAGTCATGTGTGTTGATCTTGTAGGGAAAACTTGAATCTCACCCATTGATATCTATCATTAGGGAAGTTACTCATTAAATAGTCATACAAGTAGTATTTGAGGGAGATGAAGGCACACATTCCAAGGGATACCAAGAGAGATTGAGCTTGAAGAAGAGATGAGAAAGAGCATGAGGGAACACATCCCAAAAAAACATATCAACCATAAAGAATTCCTTACAGTAGAGCATTAATGTAGTTTGTACAACCATTAGAGAAAATTCTATATAGTGTATTGTAGAACATAAATTAGCTTCGAGGTTCAATGGATAGATCAAGTTGTTTAATGAAAGTGCTGCAAGATATTTGTGGAGTTCATACATAAATTTGGCACTTAGATTGCAGTGTATGTGGGTGTATTTGCTTGAAAGAAGGAAGAGAAAGAGGGTCTTATTTAGTTGGACAAAGATGGCTTCCATTAGGTATGAGGGTAATTTGGATGGATCTCCAACTACCTGCAATGGAATTTTATCATGGCAGTTGTTCTTAGGGAGAAAAAATTGTGGAAGTTTGTTAGTACCATAGTTGTAGTGACTTTAGCAGATCCCATTCCTTTATACCTCAATGAGGTAAAGGAAGCAAGGACACATAGGATACTCTTGGATGGAGTGAAGAACCACCTGATTCCACATTTGGATAAAATGTAGACAACCAAGGAAATGTGGGATGCACTGAAAACTTACATAAGAACAAGAATGAGAACAGACAAATGGCCCTGAAGGAAAAGATCCATGAAACTAGGATAGCCAAGGGAGAGAGAGTGGCCTCTTATCTCACTCTACTCAAGCATGCGAGGATGAGTTAAGAACTATTGGTGAGATGATTCCAGACTCAAATTTAGTACGCATATCCTTTAAGGGCTTCACTAAAGAGTGAGATGTGTTCATGAAGTGTGTGGTGGAAAAAGGGAACTTTCCATCTTGGGAGATGATATGGGATAAATTTACTCATAAGGAGGTTCAAGAGAGGTATGATAGTAGAGGCAATGAAAAGGTAGAGGGTGGTGTTGACAAGGAGAATGTTATTATTACAATAATGATAAAAGGAAGGAGTAAGAAAGGATCGTATGGTTGAGCTACTTTTGAGAATGATATGAGCAAAGGTAAGTGTTTTTCTTGTCACAAGAATGGCCATTATGCAAGTTAATGTCCAAAACAAACAAGAAGGGAAATGATGAGACATAAACAGTATCATTAGTTGAGATTGAGGAATTCTCTAAGAAGTTTGAGAAGGTATTTTCTCTGGTCTCTTGTCTTTTAGGAAGTGGTAGTGCAGGGTTTGAGTACATTGGAGCATGGGTTATGGATAGTGGCTCATCTTTCCATATGATGGATTTAAGGTCAACATTGTAGGGACAACCTGTGGTTGGGTCCAAGGGGATCCTAGATTCAAGTTCCATATCAGAATCAAGGACAGTTGGTTGTGTGAGTTCTTCTAGTACTGTAGGAGACTAGGATGGTATGAAATGACTCAATTGGATGCTCGGGAGTTCGAGGAGATTCCTCACAACATGTTTTTATAGGGATAGGTTTTCAGTGATTAATTCTAGTGTAGGTGGTAGAGAATCCTTCTAGTTCAAAGGGAGAATCTACAACAATAGATGGGATGATGGGATTGGATACAAATCTAGGTGGAGGTTCCAGAAGTACCTCCCTCGTTAAGAGGCATTGTTAGTTTTTATAGAGCGAAGGTACTTATGCATTGGCGGTTCCTAGAATGTAGAAGTGATCGAGAAAATGTGTCTCTCTAGTGATTTTATAAATTCAATTGGGGTATTTATTATTTAACGAGTATAAGTGACTTTATAAAGTTTGGGTAACTTAAGTGATTTAAGTGAACTCAATGAGAAAATATGTCACGTACGTTGATCTTGTGGGAAAAGATTGAATCTCAGCCATTGAGATCTATGGTTAGGAAAATTACTCATTAAAGAGTTTTAAAAGAAACATTTGAGGGAGTTGAAGGCATACATTCCAAGAGAGACCAAGAGAGATTGAGCTTAAAGAAGAGAGGAGAAAGAGCATGACGGCATGCATCCTAGTAACACATATCAATGTTAAAGAATTTTGTAGAGTAGAGCATTATGCGGTTAGTATAACCATTATATATAGTTATGTAGTGTACTATAGCACATGAATCAGGGCATATTGGGAACAGATTTCAAGACTTGTTTTGGCATGGATTTTGAGGCATATTTCCGAGGAAAATCTATACTCTTTTTGCTTGTAGTAGGGCATTTTTTTCAATACTTTTGATATAGTATTTAATGAGTAACATGCCATACAAGAGGGGTCCTATAATACAATATTGTTGCTACTAAAAAATCAAGGTGTAAGTTGGCACATATTTCTAGGTGTTTGGATGATGTATTTGGGATAAATATAGTGATTTAAAAGGTTGATATATATTGTTGTAATTTCTAAGAATTATTCTTCATCATCTCATAATAAAAAGGATCTTTCTTGGAAATTTTTCCCTTCTGGGTTTTTCTAGGGGTGTTTCCCAAAAATCTGCTTGTCAAATGTATGAATGAATGTTATATACTGTTCATTTAATTTCCACTACTAAGTTTCAGTTTGCTTAGTAATTGTATTTATGCTGATAAGCTACTATTGATTGTTGTTAAGATTGTTGTATTACTATTGAGTTATTGGAGGTTGAAATCAACGTTTACTAAGTGTTTGACATAAGTCAAAGTGAAATTTTAACAATTCTCTTTCTAGGGACAAATAAATTCCATGCATCCTCTTGCATTTATGCACCAATAATTATTATAGGACAAACTATTTATTTTCAACTTTGTAGCAGACACTACTCAACAAACTATTCTCTATAATTTTCATTACTAATATGCATATACATTTACCATTGAGTAACACATTAATTCCTCAGAGGCAATTAGTGTTTTTCCTCATTGTTGGTGTTGCAATCCCCAAGCTATCTTTGACACTTTGTTTTCTTTGGGATCAAAGAAACTACCCGTGTGATTTTCACCGTAATTATTTTCCGAAAGTAATGGATAGTTCTACTTGTGATATTTTCATTCGTTAATTTAGTTCCTCTTTTGAAATGCTTTTAGTATAAAAATCTAGTTGTGTTTACTCCTAATTTCAACACATTTAATTTATATCCATGGTTCTATTTAACTACTTTCCTTTTACAATTTATTTCAACCCAAATTCCTAGTTGGTGGTACTAGCTAGTGTAAAGCTTCATTTATTTTTCAATCATTTACTTTATAGTTTTTAGGAATTAGAACCACTATAGATTGTAAATTTTAAGTCTATGTAAGCAATAAGTGTTTCTATTAGCTAGACAATTGTATTTTAAAAACAATACAAAACTACCATCCTTACAATAATACCTTTTGATTGATTATTAAATACATCTCCCCCTCCTCATTAAAACCGCTCAAAGATTGTTAACTAAGCTAATAATTACACCGAAGGTGTTTAACAATGGAGATGAGAGTATCCAACTCTAACTTTGATTCCTCGTCGCTCTACCAAACCATTTTTTGTCACATGTTGGTTCACTTTAGCCTAGCCACGTGTTTACCATGTTCAATTTTTTTTCTAACTGGTAACTCGTTTGCAATTGACAGTGACGGAACTACACTTGTTTGCATTCAACGGTGAAGTAACAACACCTGTTTGTCATCAACCGGTCAAAAGACTGAGATATGGATGGAAGGTTGTATGGAAAATGAAAAACATAGCCAATCCCACCTCGTAAGTCCAAGCAAAACTAGTATCCAGTTGCTGCAGTGTCTTGCGAACTGATCCAATTCGTTCCCAGGTGCAAGCTGGGGACAACAGTCGACTGAATTAGTTGCGTTTTGTTATGGCAGAAGCATATAAAAAGAACAACAAAGAAGGAATACACTCAGGTCGACATAAAGTATATGGACAGACAATATACAAGAATTTGAACCAATTTATTACTTCTTCTCCATGAAAGATGGAGGAATCCGAATTGTTCGTATATTACATTATTGTACATTCTTATATAGGATGTTGAGACGCTTGGGTGACTAACCATTACATTCAATTACAAAGAATTTATAACAGTTCATAAGTTCAACTGTCGAGGCGGACCTTTCGAGGCGAACCTGTCGAGGATAACTTGTCAAGGCGAATCTGTCGAGGCGAATCTATCAAGACAGACCTGTCAAGGCAGGCAAAGCAGTCGAAGTGCTAGAATTTGTCAACACTTGACAACCTACCAATGTATGGTTGGATCATTCCTCCTTCCTTAAGAAATAATGGTATCCATTGTGTATTCGTTCAGGTGAGGAAACTTGTTGGCCACTTCAGTATCAGAGTACGATTTTCCTTGCGCATGAAGCTGTTCAGATTTAGCCACTTGAAACAAGGGAATGGAGTTCGTCCTTATATGGCGTATGCGTCATCCCACAATGGTGTCACAAAGAAGAGATTCTTGAACATCTGGATGGATGTCTTCGGGTTCTGTTGTCTCGAAGTCGTTCTGTTCCAACAATGGTGTATAGTATGGTTTAAGGATACTGTATGGACCATATCGCAAAGGTTTAATTTTTCTGTATGGACCAGTGAAGCGCTCCTTCTTTAGATGTAACCAGACCTGATCCCCAATTTGGAATGAATGAGGACTACGATGCTTGTCGTGTCGGGCCTTAGATTTTGCATTATCTTGTTGCAAAATTTCTTGTGCTTGCTTTTGGATGTTGTAGAATTGATCTCTAAACTTCAATTCTTTCTCCACTTCTCATCCTTCGAATTCAATGTCGTTCTACTATGTCGAGGAACTGATTAATTCGATAGGCGTTGAGGATTGAAATCCGTAACAGATCTCAAATGGACTCTTTCCTGTAGAGATTTGTTGAGCACGATTATTGTTCTGTTGTATGTATGGAAGGATGTCATCCCATGTTCAATGATGCTTGTGGTTGTATGTGTGAGGAAATTGTACAAATAAGAGATTTACAAATTCCGTCTGTCCGTCTGTGTCCAGATGGAAGGATGTTGAAAAAGAAAGTATCGTATCGAGCTATTGCAAGAGATTTGGCCAAAAGGTGTTGACAAATCTAGCATCTCTATCAGAAATAATGGTCATCGGGAGTCCATAATGTTTCCACACATGTTCAAATAAGAGCTAAGCAATTTTAGTTTGTAGATTTCTGCGGTGAGTTAAGTTGATGTAGGGTTTTTCTGGACAATCCACAGTAGACTTAAAAATGTCTACTGCGGATTGTCTAGAAAAACCCTACAGTCTTGCATGGTATGAGTATAGCCATCTTTGAAAATATGTCGACTACTACTAATATCACGTCATGCTAATGTTTGGTAGTAGGATATCCTGTCAAGTAGTCCATAGAAATAGATTCCCATGGTTTAATAGGAACTGGAAGGGGTGTGTACAGTCCTTTTCATCGATTCAGCGATTTAGAAATGGCACAAACCACGCACGATTGAATGTACTTCTTGACGTCAAATTTAAGTGAATGCCAGTAGAAATACTTTTGGAGGATAACAAGTGCTTTTTCTACTCCAAAATGTCCTGCAGTCTTGCTGTAGTGCGCATCCCAAATGGGATTATGTCGGTGCTCACTCGTCGGTAAACAAAGTTGTCCAAGATTGTATAGCAAGGTGTCTTTGAGGAAGTAGTTAGTAGTAGACAACATGTTAGTCTAGATCTGTCGATAGATTGCAGAGAAATTGCAATTTATAGAATACAGTTGTGGCCAAGGAGTGGTGTCATAACACTGCATACTCATTACTCTAGATAGTAGAGTAATGGATGGTCTGCTAAGACAATCGACTGCGGCATTATATTTTCCTTTCTGATACTTAATTACAACTGAAATTGTTGCAGGTAATTAATCCACTTGAGTTGTCAGCTTGTCTATAGTTTCGACTCGGACGGAGTGAAATGTAAAGGTTTATGGTTAGTGAGGATGACCGTCTCCTTGCCAAGAATGTAGTGTCTGTTAAACTAGTAGCAACAAGGAAGGTCTCCATGCATGCATGTGTTCCTCCATGCAGAATACTTAAATTAGGAAACCATTTGTATTTAATTTACTTTTCCTAAGTTTACTTTGGAAAATAAATTGAAGTGATCTAAATTAACTTTAGTGAACCACTAGTTAAAGTGAAAGTGAAATTAGGTTTTTTTCTTTACCACTAGTTAAAGTGAAAGTGAAAGTAGGGTTTTTTCTTTACCTAAAGTTATAAAAGAGAGATCAATTGGTAGAGAGAACATACACATTTGTATTTCGACAGAGACAGGATACAGATGGGGAGAGAAAGTCAGACAGAGGATTTAGCTGAGAAGACGGAGGAGTGAGTAGTAGGATCATCGAGCTTCGTACAGTTAGGGCATATACTCACACGGGAGGGTGTTGAGGTTTAGCTGGGATTTTCCCAGTAATTCTGCCGGGTACTGCATTCGCCAGGTTTGGGTGAATTTGCAATGACTATAAAAGTTCCATATTTTTTCATAATAAAATCTATATCTGACTGCTGCTCCAATTTTCCCATCTTGGGTTTTTCCGGGGGTTTCCATACCAAAATAATAGTCTCAATATTATGATGTGATGTTGTGAGTTATTTCTCAGTTTTATATTCCGCTGCATACTATAAAAGATATTCATGTGTGGTTATCAGTTGATATTTTCCATGCACTATTTAGCCGTAGTTGAATATTAAAGTAAAATTTACATGGTATAAGAGCTCTGGTAAGCTAAAGCTGAGAGATTTGCAACAACATTGATAGATCAGGGGTAGATCTATAGGAAGACACAAACCTATACTTCCATATCTAGGGTTTGGCAGGTACACTTTACTATGGCTGTGCAGTTGAGAGTTGAGGTTAGACTCCAAGGTGCTCAGAACTTTCCTACATGGAAAGAAAGGATCACAAGGATCCTAGACACCAGTGATGCGGAGGAGCACATTGAATACACGAAGGTTGCACCCATAGATCCAACAGATCTAGCAGCTTGGAAGAAGATTGATTCCAGAGCCATGCTGATTATCATGGATGGAGTGAAGGACCATATAGTCCCTCACCTTTCTAATAAGAAGACCGCAATAGAGATGTGGACAGCTTTGGAGAGTCTGTACCAAAGAAAGAACCAAAACCAGAATATGGTGTTACAAGAGAGGATGCGCAGCACCAAGATGGCCAAGGGAGAAGGAGTGGTTCCTTACCTCATGAGGCTCACACAAATCAGGGATTATCTTAGAGCTATTCACTCTAAGACAGTGGATGAGGAGCTAGTTCGTATATCCCTCAATGGATTCTCTAACCCACGGGACACTTTTGTCAAAGGTGTTGTGGCTAGGGAGAAGCTCCCTGATTGGCAGAGACTATGGTATAACTTTGTACAGGAGGAGACCCGCATGGGTCAAGGATTAGGCTCATCCAGTAGTGCCCCACAGATTTTGGATGAGGAGGCTCTAGCCCTTACATGGAAGAGCAAGGGTAAGGAAAAGAGGAAGAAGGATGGTAAGAAGAACCTTAACGTGTCAAAGGTTAACTGTTTTATCTGCCACAAGAAGGGACACTTTGCCTCCCAGTGCCCAGACAGGAAGAAGAAGAGTAACACTCAAATGGTTGGATCTGGAGAGGTGGATGAGTTCGGAAAGAACTTCAATGACGATTTTTTCTTGATAGCTTGCATGGAAAGCACCATAGGGAGCAACATATGCTACATTGACAGTGGAGCATCTAGTCACATGATTGAAAAGAAGAGATTATTCAGAGACTTACAGGAGGGTGGAATAGGGATCCACGTTGAGCTGGATGATGATGTGCAGTATCAGGTGCAAGGAGTTGGAACTATTTCATTTGAGAGGGAGTCTAGAAAACCCCTCAGTTTTGCTAATGTGTTATATGTTCCAGGACAGACCTAGAACCTTATATCATTCTCCACTCTAGAGGACAAGGGATATCAGGTGACGTTCCATGACCATAGAGTGCATATCAGGCCTAAGGGGTCAAATAGGATCTTGGATTGGGTGATTGGAAGAAGGAGAGGGAAAGGATTACACTTTGAGCCTGCAAAGGCTCCAGTCAGCAGCATCAGTAGCAGTCAGTTTGAGTTGTGGAATATGAAGATGAAACACTTACACCATGGTGCACTGAAGAATTTGAGACAGGAAATCATTGGATTTCCTTAGCTACAAGAGGAAAATCATAACCACTGCAAGGGTTGTGCTTTGGGGAAGAACATCAGGAAGCCTTTCCCAAAGACTGAGCACAAGTCTAAGGATACCTTGGACTTGGTACATTCAGATGTATGCAGACCTATGAGTGTCCATTCGTTCAGTGGTTACAGTTACTGCATAACCTTCATTGATAACTATTCCAGGAAAACCTGGATCTCTTTCCTAAAGGCCAAGTCAAATGTCTTTGAGAAGTTCCGAGAGCTCAAGAGTCTTGTGGAGAACCAAATAAGAAAGAAGATTTGGGTATTGAGGACAGACAACGGGGGTGAGTACACTTCCAATGAGTTAATGGAGTATTGTTTGGCTAAGGGGATCAAGAAGGAGCACACTATGCCCCATACACCACAACAGAATGGAGTTGCAGAGTGGAAAAACGGGACTATGGTTGGAGCAGCCAAGGCCATGCTATTTGATCAGGGATTACCATTATTCCTCTAGGTCGAGGAATACAGGACTGCAGTATACATTCAAAACAGGTGTCCCCACACAAACTTCGCGAGGAAGACACCAGAGGAGGTCTTCACAGGCACTAGGCTATATGTGAGTCACATTCACATATTTGGCAGTGTCTGCTATTATCATGTTTATGCTGACAATAGGAAGAAGCTAGACCCTTTTTTAGAGAAGGGGTTACTTGTTGGTTACAACGAGATTTCAAAGGAATATAGAGTTTACATTCCTGCTTGCAGGAGGATCATTGTGAGTAGGGATGTCTAGTTTGATGAGGAAAGGGCCTTGCAAAGATCTCTAGACTTACCAGCAGAGCAGCAGCCAGCACGGGAGTCAGAATTCAAGTTGGAGGAGCCAGATGTACAGGTACAGGTATAGACACAGACAATAGGTTCTATTGGTCAGAGGGAGTCAGGTGGATAGGATCCTTCAATCATTGACTTGAAGGATGAGCTGTAGCAAGAGATAGATATCCAGCAGCTGCAGCAGTTGACACTAGGCCAAGGCCTAAGTGATTTAGATCCACAGTGCAGGATTCCAGAAAGGTAGATCCTCCACAAACATATTTTTGATGGAGTGTACCACCAGAGAGACTTAGTTATATGGCATTGATGACAGAGTTGATTAACTCTGAACCTTCCAGCTTCAGGGAGGCTGCACACATGATGTGTGGCAGGAAGCTATGGTTGAGGAGTATGACTCCATTATGAAAAACAAGGTCTGGGAGGTTGTGTCGAGGCCACAAGGGAAAAAGGTGGTGGGATCCAGATGGATATATAAGGTGAAGCATGCAGTAGATGGAAGCATGGAGAAGTACAAGGCGTGCTTCATGGCAAAGGGGTTTTCACAAAAGGAGGGTATTTATTATGAAGATATCTTCACCCATGTTGCCATGTATTCTTCCATTCAGACCATTATCTCACTAGCAGTTGAGATGGGTTGGCATGTCCATCAGATGGATGTCAATACTCCCCTCCTCAATGGAGTGATAGAGGAGGAGGTGTATATTGAGCAGCCATAGGGGTTTGATGTGGAGAACGGGGAGACTCATGTATGCATACTATATCGAGCTCTTTATGGGCTCAAGAAGACACCTCAAGCATGGTACTCGAATATTGACAACTATTTACGGGAGATGGGATTTTAGCGGAGTGAGGATGACCACAACATGTACTTGCAGACAGGTGAGGTGCCTATCATACTGGTCTTATATGTGGATGATATATTTTTGATAGGAGATGAGAGGATCATTGGAGACTATAAGTCCAACCTTACAGTAGAGTTTGAGATGAAAGATCTTGGGCTGATGCATTACTTTTTGGGCTTGGAGGTTTGGCAGAAAGATGGATGCTTCTTCATCGGACAAGGGAAGCATGAAGTAGAGATCCTGAAGAGATTCAAGATGGAGGACTGCAAGCCTATGGCCATACCTCTAGTTTCCAACTAGAGGAAGATTGATGCATCAAGATCAGACAGAGATGATCCTACCTTGTATCGTCAGCTTATTGGATCGCTTATGTATTTGGTCAACACTTGACTAGACATCAGCTTTGCAGTCAACTCTTTGAGTCAGCTCATGGTGGACCCTCAAAGAGTGCATTGGATGGATGCGAAGCACATACTTCACTACATCAGAGGTATAGTGGAGTATGGATTGGCTTATGAGCGCAGGGGGAGTGTACAGTTAGCAGGTTTCATAGATGTTGATTGGGAAGGATGTGTAGAGGACCGGAAGAGTACTTCAAGTTTTTGTTTCAACATTGGATCAGGGGTTGTCTCTTGGTTCAGTAGGAAGTAGAAATCAATTGCATTGATCTCGGGACAGGATGAGTACATAGTAGCCAGCATGGCTGCTTGTGAGGGTATGTGGCTAAGGAAGTTACTTGCAGGGTTTTTTGAGTGTGAGCTAGAGGATATAGTAGTTCACTGTGACAATCAAAGTGGCAGCAGGCTATCTGAGAATCCAGTGTTCCATGATCGGAGCAAACACAGACATCAGATACCACTTCTTGAGAGACTGTGCTCAGAGGGGAACCATTCGGTTGGAGTACATACAGACAGATGAGCAGGTGGCGAACATTTTCACCAAGGCACTTTGTAGACAGAGTTTTGTGAAGTTCAGGGATAAGTTGGGTTTGCTACCGAATCCCTTCCTCGTTGAGAGGGAGTGTTAAACTAGTAACAACAAGGAAGGTCTTTCTGCATGCATGTGTTCTTGCATGCAGAAGACTTAAATTAGGAAACCAGTTGTATTTAATTTACTTTTCCTAAGTTTACTTTGNTTTTGAACCACTAGTTAAAGTGAAAGTGAAATTAGGGTTTTTGCTTTACCACTAGTTAAAGTGAAAGTGAAATTAGGGTTTTCGTTTTAGCTAAAGTTATAAAAGAGAGATCAATTGGTGGAGAGAACACACACACTTGTATTCCGATAGAGACAGGGAGAGAAAGTCGGACAGAGGATTTAGCTGAGAAGACGGAGGAGCGAGTAGCAGGATCATTGAGCTTCATACAGTTGGGTCGTACACCACACAAGAGGGTGTTGAGGTTTAGTTGAGATTTTCCTAGTGATTCTGTCGGGTATCGCATTCACCAAGTTTGGGTGAATTTGCAATGATTGTAAAAGTTCCATATTTTTTAGAATAAAGTCTATATCTGACTGCTGCACCAGTTTTCCCATCTTGGGTTTTTTCGAGGGTTTCCATACCCAAAATAATAGTGTCAATATTGTGATGTGATGTTGTGAGTTATTTCTCAGTTTTATATTCCATTGTATACTGTAAAAGATATTCATGTGTGGTTATCAGTTGATATTTTGCATGCACTGTTTATCCCTAGTTGAATATTAAAGGAAAATTTACAGTGTTTCCATTTCTTAAGAGCTTGCACAATGGCGTACAGTTCTTTTTCATACGTCAAGTACCTGCTAACAGTTTCACTGAAAGTCTCGGAATGAAACACGACTAGGTGACCTAACTGTGTCACACACTGCGCCGAGAGAATATTCTGATGCATCCATCTCAATCTCAAAGGGCTGATGCAAATCAGGTAACACAAGTACTCCTGCAGTACAAAGCTTGTTTTTTATTTGTTCAAAATATTGTTGTTGTTTCGGTGTCCACTTGAAGACAATTTTCCCATTTCCTTTCTTCAACTGATTCAAAGGACATGCGATGTGATTGAAGCCAAGTATGAATAATTGATAGAAATTTTCCAAACCAAGAAAACTTCTTAGTTCATGAATGTTTTGAGGAATGAGCCAATCTTTGAGGATCTGTACTTTTTATGGGTCGACATGAATGCCTGTAGAGCCAATTACATACCCCAAATATTTGATGTTGGTCATCACAAATGATTATTTGTCCATGTTCAAATATCGTCGATGTTGCTAGAGAGTGTCAAAGCTGTTTGATGTGTTCTTCCTATGATCGACAGGAAATCAATATGTTGTTGAGATATACAATGACACATTTATCAATGAAAGGTGGTAGGAGGTCATCCATGTATCTCATGAAGGTTGCAGGTGCATTGGTTAAGCTGAAAGGCATGACTAACCATTCAAACAATCATTCCTTGGTCTTGAAATTCATTTTCAATACATCAGTGGACTCGATTGAAATCTAGTGGTATCTCGACTTGAGGTTGAGTTTCGTAAATAACTTAGCACCTTTCAGATTGTGGATGAGTTCATCTATCCATGGAAGAGGGTATATGTTCTTCATTGAAATTCTGTTGAGATCCCGATAGTTGATGCACATGCGCCAAGTCCCGTCTTTCTTTGGAACTTGGACGACTAGACTTCCACAAGGAGAGGAGTTGGGGCAGATATGACCCTTGTCGATCAAATCCTGGATTTTCCTATGAATCTCTTCATTCTCAAGAATGGATCTTTTGTAAACAGATGCGTCAGGTAATGAAGAGCCAGGAACAAGTTCAATGGAGTGTTTTACCTGACAATGCCGAGGTACTCCATTTGGTACTTGAAATACATTCTGGTATTCCTCAAGAATGTTGTCAATTTGTTCTTGTTGTCGAGAGCTGCACTGGTCGGTGAGTCGACTTGTTGCTACAGTCTTTCTAGAATATTGAAGCTTTATCATGATTAATGCAAACTTTTGAGCATGACTGATAAGATTCTTTTTTCGTTTGGCAGATATCATAGCAACTGTTGATGTGGGTTGTCGTTTTGGTATGCCATACCATTGATTTCGAATTTTGACAATCACCTTCTAAGGCCGTGACTGATATGTACCATGTCTATCCCATAGGTAAGGTTTTTCGAATAAGGCATTGGCTACGAAAAGTGGTGCCACGTCACAACGGTACTTCATCTTCAAAAGGCTTAATGAAGTAGGAGAGTCGGAAGTGTTGTATGATCCTTAGTTCTTGCCCATCCTTCATCCAACTGATATTGTAAGAATGAGGATGTGAAGTGGTGACAAGAGCTAATTTCTTCACAAGATCTTCAGAAACGAATTTCTTCTGGCTACTATTATCCACAATCAGATGTAATGGATTGTTCTGAACCCATATCCGTGTATGGAACGCGTGTTCTCTTTCCTCCTCATCAACGATAGTCGAGGCTATCGGAGTGGTCGAGGTCAAAGCCAAGAGGGTTGATGCATCTGGATCATAAGGCTACCATGGTTTTGTCGGACAAATCAGATGTCGACAATTTTTTCAAAAATGTCTTATGAGCTTTGCATTCTGATGTATCATGCCATGCTGAATTGTAATAATCACACCATTTCCCGGTAGGACCTTATTTGTTGTGATTCCTCTTATCTTGTACCTAATTATCGATGGATTCCGCGTTAATATTGCCTTCAAGGTTCGCTATGTCCAGATTTATTTGCACTTTGAAGGGGCTGATTTTATCAGAGTGATGTCGCGTCGAGGATTCCTCAGCATTCGAAGTGACTCGCATGAGAATCTCACTGAACTGGGTGAACATTTCGGTTCGCTGGTGAGCTAGTGCTTTTTCTATGAGTTGTTTTGACTCGTCGGTTGCATGCCTATTGTTTTTTTCTTCGACCATCTTTTTTGAAGTCGAAGGAAGTGTCTGCTTGTGTTGTTGATTTTGTGAGCGTGTTTGAACATACATAAGTTAAATAAATTCGATAGAAGTTCTTATGTAACTTAAGTTATGTACAAGCTCTTGCAAGGCCATGCCTAGGTGCACACTAGGGACAACAGTCCACTGAATGAGTCGAGTTCTGTTATGGCGGAAGCATATAAAAAGAACAGCAAAGTAGGAATACACTCAGGTCGACAAAAAGTATATGGCCAGACAAAATGCAAGAATTCAAACCAATTTATTACTTCTTCTCCATGAAAGATGGAGGACTCCAAATTGTTCATATATTGCATTAGAGTGCATGCTTATATAGGATGTCAAGACGCTTGGGTGGCTACCCATTACGTTCAGTTACAAAGAAGTTATAACGGTTCATTATTTCAACCGTTGAAGCAGACTTGTTGAGGTAAACCTGTCAAGGAGAATCTGTTGAGGCAGACCTGTCAAGGCGAACCTGTCGAGACGGGTCTGTTGAGGTAGGAGAATTAGTGGAAATGCTAGAGTATGTCGACACTTGACAACCTACCAACTGCTGGTTGGATCATGGACCTTGAACACCTATTGCTCGAGGAGGAGGTTGTGCAAGTCTGCGCCCATGATGGGTACCCGACATTGTAGAGGAAAATGAGAAAGAAAAATAGAGTGAATGATTTCTCCATGGGAGTCGATAACATTAACGAAATCGCTGAATTCTCGACCGTCAACAAATCTGAATGAAAACTGAACGAAATGACCATTTAGTTTAATAGTTTCTCTACTCTTCACCTAATTACCCACAACCCAGAAGTCGAGAAACACGTGCTAGGATGACCGCTGGGATTCGAACTTGCCTCTCTATTTGCTCTCTTCACATGTTAAAGCTGAGAAGATTCTGATTTGTGAATTCCTCACTGTTCGTGTCTCGACTTTAAAGACGCGTCACAGAATCGAATCCCACGGTGTGTAATCGCAGGTAGTCAATAATCACCGTTATGGTGGATGTGAATCAAATACTTTCGAACTCAAAATATGGTGGACACGACATTTTAATAGACCACAATATTATTTATTGTGGTCTTGACTCTCGGTCATGCTTTTCTTATTTTTATTTTACCTATATATTTTTTTTTAGCATGGATGTATTTCAAGAGCCATCCCGTAATTATCTTCTTAATATCTCATAATTCTTAGTATAATCTTTTCCAACAATGTAATCTGTCGCCGCCACTGCCGAAATTGAGCGCTGACAAAGGCATGCTATTCTAGAATGAACCAATCACGTTAAGAATAAAAATAGAATTGGAAACACAGGCCTTTGGCCGATTTCATGTGGATGCTCTATTTAAAAGTATACGGTGGTATTTATATGGTTGGATGAGAAAGTAGAGTATGTTATATTTTTTATAATGGGAATGGGAATGCATTTTGAAATTTTTGGATTTAAAATCTTTAATTAATTTAGTTAATTTATGGTTGGTGAAAATCGATAGGTTACAAGTTGATTGTTACCAACAAGTTATTTGTTACTTGTTCTTCATTCTAAATTGTAATTATTATGTTATCCATGCATATATATATATATACGTGGATAAGCGACATCCCATTAAATAGGTGACAGTTTATCGTATATGTCGATTAAGTTATATTTTAACAATGCATTTATGAGAATTTATCATCTAAATCACATGAGTTGTGATCTCACGATGAAATTACCACTTACATCAATTTATTTATGATATAATAATACACTTAAAAAATTACCATGTTTATTGATGAGATGACTTATTAGTGAGATGATATTGAACATTATATTTATTGTAATGATAAATGGTTATTGAATAAAAATTTATTGATCAAATAAAAGTTGCAAACTTGATTATCTAATGGAAAAATTACACATCAATCAATTGAATTCATTACATAATACATTAAATGGTATGAAATAAAGGATTATTACTCAAATAAAAGTTGCAAACTTGATTATCTAATGGGAAAATTATAAATCAATCAATTGAATTCATTACATATAGATACATCAATCAATTGAATTCATTACATAATACATTAATATGAGTTTACAATATAAATTGATTTGATTAAATTAATTATTATAATTTAACCATGAGCATTTAACATTTAAAAATGTAATTCCCACCTAATTCAAAATAACAGAAACTCTAATCCCACTTCTTCTAAAGCATGAAAGCCACACGTGAAAAGGAAATATGGCTCCATTCCAAACTCATAAAGTAACATTTGGAATAAAAATGGACCACAAACATTTTAAAGAAGACTGACCCATTCATTACAACAAAGACATGAGATAAACAGATCTAGATAAGGAGATCAAGTCCAGGTGAAGATAGATCGAGTTGATTGATCGATGTGCGTGGAGGATGATGCTATAGAGGTTATAGATAGTTCCAGATAAGGAGATAAAGTTCGAATAGATCGATTTGAATGATCGATCCTCTGCAGAGGTTGTGTTCGTTCCTTTGACCAAGATTAGATGATCCATTTTAAAGGAGAAAGATTAATCGACGATGGGGAAAGAATTCATGAAGTGAATCTGCACAGGGGAGATAAGAGATCCACAAAGTTAAAGTGTAGTTACGCACTGACAGCAAACCGATGGATGAGATCAAAGCCGCAAGAGATTGACGATGGGGAAAGAATTCATGAAGTGAATCTGCATGGGAGATAAGAGATCCACAAAGTTAAAGTGTAATTCCACACTAATAGTAGATCGACGAATGAGATCAAAGTTGCAAGAGATCGACGATAGGGAAAGAATTCATGAAGTAAATCTACACAGGAGATAAAAGATCCGAAAATTTTCGTACTGATAACAGGTCAAAGGATGAAATCAAAGCCACAAGATATCGACGACTCACTGGAATTGTGGAAGAACATTTCAGAAAAGTTGGATGACACATCCGGAATCCCCAATCCGCAAGTTGCGGAAGAGGTTTTGCAGAAGCAGTTTCAAGAAAAATCGAAATGCATACCTGCAATCCACAATTGCAAAAAGGTAATTACAGAAAATTAATTGTGGAAAGGTATATGCAAAAAGGTAATTGCGGAAAGGTAATTGTGAAAAAGTAATTGCGGAAAGGTAATTGTGGAAACATAATTGCAAAAATGTAAATGCAGACAAATAATTGCGGAAAGGTAAATTGCGGAAAGGTATTTACGGAAAGGTAAATGCAGAAAGATAATTACGAAAGCAATTTTTTGAGAAAATGTGAAATGCATACCCGCAATTCGCAATTGCGGAAGGAAGAAGTTTTCTATTGCGGAAAGATCGCTACTGAAAGATAATTGCAAAAGGGATTTTTGAGAAAATTCAAAGTACACATCCGCAATCCACAACCAGCGAGATGGGGAAAGAATTCACGAAGTGAATCTGCATGGGAGATAAGAGATCCACAAAGTTAAAGTGTAGTTCTGCACTGATAGTAGATCGACGGATGAGATCAAAGCTACAATAGATCAATGATAGGGAAATAATGCATGAAGTAAATCTGCACAAGAGATATAAGATCTGAAAATTTTCACACTGATAACAGATCAACCGATGAGATCATAGTCGCAAGAGATCGATGGCTCACAAGAGTTGCAGAAGACGAATTGCGGAAGAACATTTCGAAAAAATTGGATGACATATCAGCAATCTGCAATCCACAAATTGCATAATAGGTTTTATGTAAAGGGAAATGCAGAAGCAGTTTCAAGAAAAATTGAAATGCATACCCGCAATCCGCAATCCACAAGTGCGGAAAGGTTATTGTGGGAAGATAATTGCAAGAAAGGTAGTTGCGGAAAGGTAATTGTGGAAAGGTAATTGCAGAAAAGTAATCGAGGAAAGGTAAATTGCGGAAAGGTATTTGCCGAAAATTAATTGCAGAAAGGTAATTGCAGAAAGGTGATTGCGGAAAGGTAAATGCGGAAAGATAACTGCAGAAGCAATTTTCAAGAAAAGTCGAAATGCATACCCGTAATCCACAATCCACAATTGCAAAAGCAAGGAGTTTTCGATTGCGGAAAGGTCATTATGGAAGGGATTTTTGAGAAAAATCAAATTACACATCCGCAATACGCAAGGTACAATTACGGAAGAAGTTAGTTCCCGCAAATTGCGGAAAGGTCGGATCGAAAAACTGAATGCAAAAAGCTCTATTGCAGAGAGTTTGTTGAGGAAAAGACGTTTTAACTTTCAATATTTTAACCCTCTCAACGTTCCTTTGCACCTCCTGGTGCAAATGCTATTGAGTTATTTGTGAGGAGAAGTACTCTTAAAATATTTCGTAAGGATAACATGGAAACATCCAAGAAACGTTAACACCTCTAATATTTAGTTACATCGTAAGGCGTTTTTCTCTGAGGTCTTCTTTTTGGGAAACGTTTCTCATTGGTTCATTCTTGGTCGTCCCTCTGGCAAATTGAAAACTGCCACGTATATTTATGCCGTACACGGTTCCCAATTCATCGTCACTCTGACGAATCAATGCACATTGCAAGTTCTGTAACCCACATTGTTGTGAGCTGAAAACAGTTTTGTTCACAGAGTTCAGTGTTCTGTATTTTCACTACGTGGACATATGCAGATCGCTATTGTTGTTCTCCCAGCAAAGGTAAATAGTAGATACCAAGACCTAAGGCTTAACTATATTTAGGGTGTCTGCCGAATTTCAATACCAAACCCTGAGGCTCAATAGTATTCAGGGCATCAAGGGTTTTTTTAGAAGCTCAAATATTTATTTCCATTGCTATTTTCAAAGCTCATTCCAACATGATAAGAGGAGTAGGAGGCACAAGTTTAAAAATTCTGCGATTATTTTCGTGAAGATTTTCTCTCATTTCTTACATTTTTTTGAAGGGTTTTGGTAGTTCCTGAGAAAACATGCCACCCCAAACATTGAAGAAGTTTGAGGGAACACCAACACCCAAAAAGGCCATGGAGAAGATGCCGAACAAGGCCCTAAGAGAACCTAGAACAAGATCCTGCTTCCTAAGACCGAGTCTGAATTTTTGAAAATGTTGAGCAGCAAGAAGAAACCCCTCCTACTGAGGATGTGAAGGTTGCAATTAAGGAGAAAAATAGTGTAGAAGCCATGAAGTTAAAAAGAACGGTTTACTAAAGAGGTCGTCGTTAATGAGAAGCCATCACCTATTAATGAATCCATGCCTAACAAAGGTAGAGTTTCAAGGTTAGATCTTCTTAATATCTAGACATAAAAATCAAAGAAAGTTACAAGGTTAGGGCATATCAACTAAGCATAGATCTATATTATTTCAACTTAGTTTGTCTTTTAGGTAGAGAGAAGTTTAAATGATAAAATGTTGATTTTATTTTTTTTCTGTCTTCTTTACAATATTTATTTCCATTACATAGAGCCTGGCATACATAGATATATCCAAAGTCGAGTTGTAAGGTATCTCACTTCTTTGATTTCTCTTGGTTGCTTCAAGTTTTGGATTTTTATTTTGCAGTGCATTACATGACGTGTATAATTTCAAACTTCTTACGCAAATGACTGAGTTAAACGACTATATGGTCAAATCTCCCACAGTGAAGCTCTACATATCTTTCAACCGACGCTCGGAATCATCCACTAAGAAAACTGTTAACAAATTGTGTGATCAATTGGCAAAACATTGTCGCTATATAGACATACAGATTAGC
This sequence comes from Pseudotsuga menziesii, assembly GCA_001517045.1. Lineage (NCBI taxonomy): Eukaryota > Viridiplantae > Streptophyta > Pinopsida > Pinales > Pinaceae > Pseudotsuga > Pseudotsuga menziesii. The sequence continues at coordinate 146,094 of LPNX010928538.1, forward strand.
TACGATCCTTAAATTAGCATGGCAATATTTGGTAATGCTAAGCAACTTTAGAAAACTCTTCAAAGAATTGGTTCTCAACAAATAGTTGTAGCTTCTAATTCACATCAGGGACTTGTAACACAATAAATACAAACATCTCAAGCTTATTTGGGAGATGGAAACAAGGATTGCAAAGAAATGTTGTTTGCTACATCCGAGATCTTGGTGAAGGAGATGACTGGCTAACTTCCTCCCTGAATAAGGATTGAAAAATGAGGTGGAGGTCATGGGTGGTTCATGAGGTCAACGTAAATAAGAGGACCAAGGAACTAGGTAGGCAGGAAAGAGTATTGTGGTAGTGAATGTAGCTTCGAAAAAAAATCCTATCTCACACTCACGCCGAACATGAACCAATCAGATAAATTCTACTTTTATGATAAAAAACTTCATACCCTGGAAAAACACATGTATGTTTTATAGAAGATTTCGGTATTCCTATCTCCGTTTTTCGATTGAAATTTTACCGACTTTGAGAGGATGCTCCTCCAACAATGATGTATTTTATATGATTATAATTAGTTGAACAATTGATCAACTATTTTGGTACAGTGATTCTAATTGATAAACTATTTTTTAACGTGATTCTAATTAATTTGAGAAAAAATAAAACTTAAAACAATGCGAAATTGTATTTTTATTAATTTTCATTATTATAGTTGTAATCTTTATGTGGATCTGCGTTGTTTTGGAATGTAATGGATTAAAACTTTTAATGGTATAAAGAATAACATATTTATATAATAAATAAATAAAACAACCATTTCAATTTAAAATTTATTTTTTTAAGATTGTTTTTTTATAAATTTTATTAAGTTTGTAAATATGATTTAAATTTTAGAATCTTATTTGAATATAAGATTATATTTTTTGGTGTTTCCTTTAAGCTAATTTATTTTTAAGGTTATTGAACTTGAGTTGCTTTGTAAAGGAAACCTACACCTTAACATAGTGAGCTAGCAGAAATTAACTAAAATAACAAGGCATTTAAAAGAAATTATATGATATTTTTTTCATATACATTAATATATTTAAATTTATGTGAAATTGAAATTAATGAAAATTTAGGTTAATTTGAATTTTTTTTAATATGATAAAAAAAAGTGAAAATTTCAGTTAAAAAAATGTTATTAATTCTAGAGTTTAAATTTTATTTTTATTTTTTAAATATAATTTTAGTATATTATGAATTTATTGATTTATTGTTTTAATAAAAATGGTTACTATTTATATTCATCTAAATGAGAGTTTGTAACCTTATTCTCTATTCTTCTAAGGATGCCCTTGAATCATAGGGAGGCCAACTAACCCATATGCAATAGTCCATCCCATTTGTACTAGCATTACAATAAGTTGTAGGAGATGGGTATGAGGCATGCTTTAATAAATATTAAGAAAAAGTTGATATTGAGGGAAGCTAAATAATCAAATAAGATTTGTGAGCTCAAGGATATATTAACATCTTAGAAACATAATGACCAACATACATTCAGTATATTATAAGGTGTCCATTAGGCATTGCCTTTTGAATTGTTTGCAATTGATCTAACAATTTAGATTTATTGAATACTATGACATGAAGGACTGGGACACTGATACATATTTCTATTACTATAAGGGCCTGGAAACTGACACAAGGATTCTTATCATTAAGTGCTATATGGATAAGGGATTGAATAACCATAAAAGGATTTATAATTTTATATACATTAAGAGTCGAGTTGTGTCAATTACTGACAAAAGTACTATTGCATTGTTTAAGTACTATGAACTAACACATATAAACAACAATATAAATTATGGACCATTTTAATAGATTGACTAACGGAAGAGCTAAAAAATGTTTTCAGATTTAATCACTGCTCTTAATACGGTAGACCAGTTTAAAATTTTCATATTGGACAGGGAAACACATCAACACACAAAAAGGCCTGAAAATTAATCCAACGATCTATACATTTATAGATACATACACACAAAATTATTTTAAAAAATGATCTCCATCCAACCAGGTTTTTAAAGGTACTTAACATTTTCAAGTAGGTCCACATAGAACGAGCACAGTAATCTTCCTCAACATGATCCCTGCGGACCAACAGGGGACAAAGAGCTTATATCCAATGACCAATGCAGAATCCATAAGCTTCAAAGATCAGCTCAAGGATACACAAACATCTTAAAAATATAATGACTAACATGCATTACACATTACAAGGTGTCCATTAAGAATTACTTTTTGAATTACTTACAATCAATCTAAGTATTTAGATATATTAAATATTGTGTTATGGAAGGCCAAGAAATTGACACACATATTTCTATCACTAGAAACTATATGGATAAGCATGGGAATTGGCAAAAGGATTTATATCGCTAAGTGCTATATAGAAAACGACTTAAAAACCCATCAAAGTATTTATATCCATTAAGTGGCATGCTATCACGATGTGTCAATTACTTAAAAAAACCATCAAATTTCAACAGTATTAGTACTATGATCCAACAGACAGTAACAATATAAACTGTGGATCATTTAAATGAATTAACTAAGAGCAAAGATTCCTTTCCTTTCATATTAAATCACACCTGCTTAGTAATATTGTAGGCTAGTTTAACATTTTCATATTGAACTCGCAAACACATCAACACATAAAATATTTTCCTGAAAATCAATACAAGGATTTATACACATTTAGTGTCGTGGCATGTATTACTTGATAAGTTAATACATGTTCTAGATTGTTCGTGTTTATTCTCTATCATTTCAGATTCTAGTACTATCAACCAACAAACAATATTAATGACATGTATCGTTTTTAAAAAATGACACAACAGAGATGTCGTTTGAATTACACCACATTGCTACTATAACTAGAGACCAGTTTGAATTCTCATATTACACTGGGAAAACACATTAACATAAAAACAACATTAGCCTAAACAAGTGCACTTCGAAAGTTGAAGCCTGTTCTACTTTTGAAGTTTATAAATTTTCACTTAGTTTTGTTTCCCAATGCCGTCTCTTTTTCAATTTTGGAAGAATGCCAACTCTGTTGTTAAACATAGCTTTGTGTTCATTGTGCCTATATTGTGCACTAAAGGATTGTTATTAGAAAACAATTGATGATAAAGTTATTCACACAATGAAATGCCCAAAAACAAGTAAGGACATGACACAATACGGTGTTTTTGTGAGATTCAAAAAATACTAAAGTCAAGTGCAAATGCTTAGACTATAAGTACTCATTGAAGGCTCAATAATCCATCATGGATAACAAAGTAAGATAATGCTCAATATTCAACTAATGTTACTCTGGTTTGAAATTTGGTACTTATCCATAACTGTAACACAAATGGCAACTTGATGTTTGGCACATCTCATTTTTGACCAAATGAAAACAATAGACACTACTATATTATTAAACCTGAAATTTAAGAGAAATGCGTCTCTTTTCTTTAAGTTATATGCATCCCTTTTCAGGGCTATCAATAGTCAACTACAAGCTTTGAGTACTACTAGACAAGATTACATTACAGTTATTTAGGCTTTGGATTTGATGTCCAATGTCTCTGGCATTCACAGGGCGACTCTTTCACAATCGATGCCCACAGAGAAAACATAAGAGCCCATCTTAGAGCCTTTTGACTTCAAACCCCAAGTGGTTGATAATTAGCAACTGCTGCTAACAGGAACTCATAGAAAAGGAGGCGTCGCAATCCACAAGTTTGTGAGATGGCCCTTGAAATGATATCGAACTGTTATTTTTATTAAATACAACTAATAATGATTGACATATTTTCCCATAGACATTTCTAATTGACCAAAAGTTGCAACACAAATGTAAGAGTAAAGTATTTGTTGAACATCAACATCTTTAAATGAGGAAAACTAGTGAGTACTCTTCTCAAAGCGCAGCCTAACCTTCCAATTATCATTTGTATGGATTGTGAGTTTCATTGATAAACTTATAAGTTATAACCCATTCAAACACATGCCATTCGAATATAAATACAAGTTATGTACTTATCTATCTTCCAAAGTGAACCTACGTGTTTTGTTTCCTATTAACTATGGATGACGTCACATCTCCATAGGAGTGGCAACTAACGTGGTCGCAAAATATCTTGAAGGGAACCTCAAATTCTATAGTATTTACCAATAAAAGTTAATGAGTGGCTACGTCAACTTAAGAGAGGAGACGAATGAGAACAAAGGTTCTGCAAATACATTAAGAAGACGAAAGCACACGGAATTAGAGAGCAAAGGAAACTGCGAGGAAATGGAGTGCAGAAGACAGCAAATTCAACACGCGTACAAGGCCTGGCTTGACTTATTGGAGGGAAAAAGTGTGTAATTTCGTTGTTATTTTATTTCATCACATGAAGTTTCGTTGGTGCTTGAAGAAAGAAGTATGTGTGGAAAGGGCGAGTGAACATAATTTCTCCACGTAGACGAACATAAAACTGCTAATTTTGACCAACATGATCGCTATCACATCACCAGTCCCATTTTAAGTCTTCACTATTATATCCATTTACGGGTCAAGGATGTAGGCTCTTCAAAAGACCTCCATTCGAAATTATACGAATCAAGACTTCAAGTCACCTATGTTCTTTTCTTTTTTCATATCTCATTAGATTCTTATGGTTTTATCAATTCACATTTCATTACATTCTTACACATTTAGGTGAAGGTTCCAAAGGCAAAGGTTCCACTCAATAACCTACAATAAAATTAGGTTCTTGAAAAACAAAGAGTGGACGCAAGTGAAGCAATATGAGACGTCAATTCTAATGAGTTTTGATCTTTATGTAATAGGTTTTTCTTAATATTGTATTTACTTTGTTAAATCCAATATATTCTACGAAAAATATATATAAGCTCAAATCAGTATGGTTTATTTGTGTTGTTTGATATGAAGTTACTTGTTGTAAAGAAGGTCATGAGATCAAATCTTACTCGGATTTCTCTATTTTTTATATCTTATGGGTCGGTGTGAGACACCTAGAAGTATAGTGATAACAGGAATGGATCCCTAGACCCCATATCGAGTACCAACCCAACTCCAATTATCAATTCCCCTAAAAATTCATATATTCATAAAGCACATAAAAAATTTATAATAAAAACATATCTTATGCCTATTATAAATCATTTTCATCCTAATTAAGGATAATCTATGAGCTCATAAAGTTTAAGATATTTATGGTAGTGTTGTGCAAAGAAGTCATCCTTACCTTACGAACAATCATTTACTCTTTTAGTCACGTGAGTGGGATACTTCCCTATCCACATTTAGTTAATCTTAAAACAAAACCATTTTGTAATTTGTAAATCTTGCCATTAGTCATATGTTTATAAAAGAGAGACTACATAATTATCATACATGTGATGTCCTTAATATTGTTTATGATTGATGGCGATTACATAACTATACGGGGACAAATCCTAGCGCATAATGCGTGTAAAAGATCTCCATACCAATATATATATTTGAATGGGATTTACCCTCTCATTATTTTATATATATATATGTCTGTGTGGTGTCTTAGAGCATAATGTGTGTAAAATATATCCATACCAATACATATCTTTGAATGGAATTTACCTTTTACTATTTCATATATATATTATTAACCTCAAACCTAGTTTATTAAAAAAAACACAGTGGTAACTTACCTTAACAAGATATTAAATGGTGGTGTGCATATTTCTTTCAGAGTGACTAAGACAAATTGTTGGATGCTGCTGGGAATAGGATTGATTGGTTCATTTTCAATGGGTGCCTTATTTATGACTTCATCCATTAGAAGAGGATATGTTAAAAAACATAACATGAATTTTAGAGGAGTCCCAAACACCTTTTTTTTTAGTGTAATGTATTTAACCAACAAAAACATGATAATTAAGAATTAAATCAAGAAATAAAAACCATAGAAGAATAATTAAGAGGCGACAATGATATCGAACATGCAAAACATGAATCATATATTGAAATCTAGAAAGGAGGGAGTAATGTTCATGGTCCTCTTTGAGGGGGGGACCTCCTTTGAATGGAGATCCAATAGAATTATAATGACACTTGCCACTCCATTACATGGCCTACTAGCTCCATAGATAGTTTCTATCCTAGCTAGTTTTTGTCCCATCACCATTGAGCAACTACCCACTAACTACCTAATGAGCCTTATTCAAGAATATAGTCTTGTACATTAATTAAGTTTACTCCTAATTACCCCAAAATATGGAGGTTAGGGTAGGGACCTAACGTTTTGGGTATTTTGTGAGAGGTGTGTACAAAAATATCCAACTCAGCTGGTTTTCAAACTAAGCACAAACAAAATAAAATAAATCAGAAAAGGTAGACATGCAATCATCACAATCAACCCTAGATTATGAAAGAAAGACAAATAAGCTTTAAACTAAAAAAATTATTGCTTTAAATGAAACTCCAACACAAAAAATTTGGGGGAATATAAATGCTTTATTATATTAAATAGAAAGACATAATTGGGGCAGTAGGAGTGGGAGGGGCTATCTTTGATCCTAAAGGAAAAATTGTGAATTCTTTTGCTTGGGGCCTAATGAAGAAAACCAACAATCAAGCAGAGTGATAGTAATACCTTGGTTTTTACCCCAAGGGGGGAGGGGGGGATGTGTGCCCTGGTTTTGACCCTGTGGTATTAATATTGTACATGATGTATATATTAATGAGATCATGGCATGGAGCTCAAGGACAAGGCCCTATCATTGATAAGGTGTTTCGTATAGCTGATTAAGGTTGATTCCAAATGGTGATAGTGTTAAGTCAGGCGCAACATATTCTGAATATCATGTAAATATACAATTAATAAAATACCACAACTAGCTACGGGACTGCAACATAAAAGAGATGGGGGCATTATTACACAAAGGAAAGGGTGGGGAGTTAGTCAAACCCCCTGAGCCAATAGGGTGTGACCGAATGTCAATGGGGAAACCCATGAACCCCTAGCTACCCTTTTGTCCTCTGTCCTCAATCATCAATTTCTTCTAGAAGTTGGTTGAGGCAGTTAATACCTTGGAGTAGAGCAAGTCATGGTAGTCTGATAGCTTGTCTGAGCAAGTCTGCAGAACCCGTATTATTGCTTCTGGAGCAAGTAAAACCACGTGAATGCGTGCCCTATCCATCATCGAGATTTTATCTAAACGTTCTTAATTTCTCTGATCATTCATGATTCATTCAGAAGTCATTCACTCACGCGTTGTTCATTCCCGATCTGGTAGATGATATTTTCACTATGGTGCAGCGAGATCCTGTGTTGTTCACTGCCCTAAGTCATGGAAGTTTGGTTCCGCAGTGTTTGTCTGAGTGACATTGTGATATGCAAGCGAACCATGTTTTCTCTGTGTGATAGAATGTGTGAAACCCCAGTTGTTGTGTTACAATGTTCTTAGCTAGCAGAGTGTTGCTATGCGTTTTTTCAAGTACTTTCCCTTGCTGATAAATTGGTTGATGTGCTGCAGTGTTATCTCGAACCACGGATTGGTAGGAGACCTTGTTTTCTCTGTGTTACAGAGTGAAGCCTGTGTGGTTGTGTTTTCCTTGTGGATTGTTGTGATGTGCATCCCTGTTTTGGTTTGAAGACCAAGGAGTGGAAGACACCCAAATTGGCTGATAAACCTAGTGAAGAGAGGAACCTCACAGACAGATCAAGAGGGGCTAGAAAATCCTTTATGCACACCCGAGAGAGCACTAGAAGGGAATGTGTGGCCTAAGGGAACTATGAAGCAGTGAAGGGAATGCTTCCTTGTGCTGGGTGGTGTAGGTATTGTGTTGGCCAAGCCAGATCTTGTGTAGGTGTCCATAGCTCTGTGGTTGAGCTCACTAGCTTAGAAATTCTACCTGTCCATTGCCTTAGCAGTCTGAGAAACCAAACTGTAGATTGGTTTGACTAGATTTTGATGTGTATGAGCCATTTCCTTAGTAGCATGTTAACCCAATTGGATCTTGGGTTGGTTGTGTCTTGTTTTGCATTTGGCCTTATGTGTAATCCTTGGTTGGGCATCCTATTAAGCTAACTGTGAAAGATAGCTTGGTTGTGTAGCCTGTGAAACCCATATGTTGGCTTGACTGGTCATAAATGCAAGTGTTGGATTCATAGCCTGCAGCCTATTAACCAACTATGTGTCACCTTGGTTGGAAGGTCTGGTAAGTCCAACTTAAGGTTGGATAGACTGGTGCTATATGATCTGGTTGTGTGTGAGTCTGTTGTTCCCTAGTTCCTTGTGGAATCATGCCCAGCTCAGGGGTGGCAGTGGCGTTGAGAGATAAATGAACACACTAGCCTATGATTGGGTGGAACCTTACAGTGAAATAGCTAGTTACGGGACATCACTATCATTAAAGATAAGTATTCTATGTTATGTTATTTCCGCCATGAATTTGCTTATGAATTGGTATGTTCATGTTGAATGCTTATGGATGATTTAAGTATATGTTTCCTTGTGTATATTTTCCTGCATTTTACATCTGTATATGCCTTGTATGTTTTATGCAGTTTTTCCTAAGTCCTTGAAGGCTGAAAGCTTGATAAAAGGGTCAGAATACCTTTGAGTTAGTGTTTCTGCCCTTTGGATTCCGACTAAGGAAGGCGGAAGCTGGAAGCCAAAACGAGCAGTTGAACCAGGCATAAATGTTGTGTTTTCGCACCCCAGGATCCTCCTGGGGGAGGCAGAAGGCAAAAGCAGAAAAGTGCAGAAAATTTCTTAGGAAAAGTTATCTTTCTGATTTCCGAAATTTGAGGTCAAAAAGCAAAAGTCGGAAGTGCAGGAAAGGCTAAGGCCGAAAGTTAAGTTTTTCGGTTCCTGCATTCCGCACGGGAGGGAGGAAAGGAGGAATGTGAAATGCAGAACCATGGATAAAGTTTCTCTCATTTGATAGTTTTTCGACTTCCTAGTTCCGAAAGCGGAAGTGCGAAAGGCGGAACCACGAATGAAGGATTCTGTCGAATGTTAAAGTTTCAATTTTCGAGCTCCGAAGTGTGGGAGGCAGAAAGTGGAATTGCGGAAGGAAAAAGATTGGTTGAATGCTCCGTTGAATTGTTGAAGTTCTAATTTTCGAGCTCCGAAGTGCTAGAGGTGGAAAGTGGAAGTGTGGAAGGTGAAAGATTGGCTAAACTCTTCGTTGAATTGTTGAAGTTCCAATTTCTGAGCTCCGAAGTGCAGGAGGCAAAAAGCAGAAGTGAAGAAGGTGAAAAGCAGAAGAGTTATTGAAGAACTTCATCGATCAATTTTTTTTTCCAACTTTCGAGTTCCAAAGGCGAAAGGCGAAAGAGCCGTTGAAACTTTCCATCTCACATTGACTTTCTGATTTCCAATTTCCAAGGTTGGAAGGGTGGAAATCGGAAGTTGGACCATTCACTTCGTCGAAACCTTGAGGTTTCGATTCTTGAGTTTCAAGGTAGGAAAGGCGAAAGCGAAAGTGTAGAAAGACCAAGGTTGGTGCGGAAATGGCCATTCTGGTTACAAAATGGATCGGTGAATGGTAGAACGACTCTTACAATGATTTATAGGCCTGAGAATGAATGAATAAAGGATGATCATGACCCATGACTATGTTAAGAGAGAGAAATGATAAGTTTGAATTTATTATGCATATCAGTCAAGTGTATGGGCATCGGGTTCATGGACATCGATGTATCAAAAAGGGTTGAAGACTGTGCTAATGTCCATGCCATGTGTTAGAAAGGAGAACAAGGGTTCTTAAAGCAAAACTTTTAAATTATCCACAATATGGGGTATGGGTATGTTACATTGTGGTATCAGAGTTGCTGGTTGCAGTATTGGGTCTGGATGGGCCAGACGATAGTTAAAAGAGAAAAGAGCACCCATATTGTGGTTTTATAGATCTACGGGATACAGCACCGGGCCTAAATGGGCTAGAACTAATAGTGGACAAAGACAAGAACATCCTCTGATACCAACATTGTAGTACACTACATTGTGGTATCATATTTGTTGGTTAAAGCACTAGGGCCTAAATGGGCCAAGTTAAATAGTTAACAGAGTTGTTGGTTAGAACATTGGGCCTAGATGGGATAAGTGACAGTAAGTAAATGGTTTTTACTTTTGAAATTTTTATGCTGCTAACAATCGTTCCTGAATAACAAATTTTTGCAGAGTCATAGTGCAGATTGAAAATTTGGTCTTGGTCCGACCAAGAAGATCAACGCCCAGAAGATTAACATCATGAGTGATGCACATGATTCCCACAAGCTTGAGGTAGATGCTATGGGGGGAAATATTCAGGTTGAGAATGCTGAAACGAAATTCGATGGGAAGGGAAATCAAGATACATCTCCAGATATTCTAGCTACCCTAAGAAACGTGAGAGTGGAATTGCAGAGTTGCAGAGAGGAAAACAAAAGGATGATCAAGGCTCTGGAAGAGCAAAATCAATTGACTACAACCATACTACAGAGTTTGACAGACCTCCGAAGGAAGATAACCTCTGGGCATCAGAACCTAAATATAGAGGGGAGTAGGAGAAACTCCTGCAAGAAGAATGTGAAGCTTGGCCAAAGGAAGAAAGGTTTCAAACCTTCTCACTCCTGAAATCAGCAAAGGAAACCATCACAAGATGTGATTAAGCCAGTCATAATGATGGGAGATAGGCCAAGGAAACCACTCAAATGTTGGGGATGTGGAGGAGACCATGTGATAAAGTATTGTCCACATCGAAATGGGAATGAAGGTCAAGTCCAAAACACCCAAGGAGTTGAAATTGTGGGTCTTGAAGCAAGGACTGTTCTTAGAATTTGTGCAGTGTTAGAAGACCGTCGGGAAGATCATCAATCAACTGTGGTGGAAATTGAGGTGAGATTTTTGAGCAGACTGTTTAAGTTTTATTGACCCTGGATCCACTCACAACTATATCACCCCTAGACTTGTTGAGATGTGCACTTTGAAGAAATCAAAGCATAAAAAAAATCATGGTTTGTCCAACTAGCCACCGGAACCAAGAGAAAAGTCAGTGAGGTGGTAGAGAAATGTCCATTGGTTATGGATGGATTGTTCACTTATGTAGATATGAATGTTCTACCACTTGGTTCCTATGATGTTCTCATTGGAATAAATTGATTAGAAGTACACAGGGTTAAACTTGATTGCTACAACAAGACATTTGAATGCCTGAATGAAGAAGGAAAACTAAAGGTTGTGAAAGGTATTCCAAAAGTGATATATAGTAGGCTGGATTCAACAATGCAAATGAAGAAGTTATGTGGGAAAGGTTGCAGAGTGTATGCAACTCATGTTTTGGAGGAAGTCGAGAATGCTACTCCCATATTGGAGGGATTTCATGTGTTGCAGGAATTTAGGGATGTCTTTCTTGATGAAATTCCAGGGCTTCATCCAAAGAGGGACATTGATTTTACCATTGAACTTGTGCCAGGAGAAACACCAGTGTTTAAGGCACCCTAGAGGATGAGTACATCAGAAATGCTAGAGCTGAAGATGTAGCTGCAAAAGTTGTTAGAAAAGAAGTATATCAGGCTGAGTGTGTCTTCTTGGGGAGCACTAGTTCTGTTTGTAAAGAAGAAATATGGTACACTCAGGTTGTGAAAGGCATTTCAAAAGTGATATATAGTAGGCAAGCTTCAACAATGCAAATGAAGAAGTTCTGTGGGAAAGGTTGCAGAGTGTATGCAACTCATGTTTTGGAGGAATTCGAGAATGCTACTCCCATATTGGAGGGATTTCATGAAGAAGGAAAACTAAAGGTTGTGAAAGGCATTCCAAAAGTGATATATAGTAAGTAGGCTTCAACAATGCAAATGAAGAATTTATGTGGGAAAGGTTGCAGAGTGTATGCAACTCATGTTTTGGAGGAAGTCGAGAATGCTACTCCCATATTGGATGGATTTCATCTGTTGCAGGAATTTAGGGATGTCTTTCCTGATGAAATTCCAGGGCTTCATCCAAAGAGGGACATTGATTTTACCATTGAACTTGTTCCAAGAGAAACACCAGTGTTTAAGGCACCCTACAGGATGAGTACACCAGAAATGCTAGAGCTAAAGATGTAGCTGCAAAAGTTGTTAGAAAAGAAGTATACCAGGCCAAGTGTGTCTCCTTGGGGAGCACCAGTTCTATTTGTAAAGAAGAAATATGGTACACTTAGGTTGTGTATTGATTATAGAGAGCTGAATAAAGTCACTGTGAAGAACAAATATCCTTTACCTTGAAGTGGTGACCTCTTTGATCAAATGAGAGGAGCAAAGGTATTTTAAAAGATTGACTTAAGGTGTGGTTACCATCAGGTAAGGATCGAGGATGGAGACATTCAAAAGACAACCTTTAGAATAAGGTATGGACACTATGAGCTTGTAGTGGTACCATCTGGTCCCACAGATGCACCATCTACATTCATGTGTCTTATGAATAGTGTCTTCAGCAGGTACCTTAACAAGTTTGTTCTTACTTTCCATGGTGACATTATTACTTATTCTAAGAATGAGGAAGAGCATGCAAAACATTTGAGACTGACATTGCACTTGCTAAGGGAGCATAAGTTGTATGCATAGTTGAGAAAAGTGACAAATGTGAGATCTTTTCTAGGACTTGCAGGATATTACATGAGGTTCATTGATGGATATTCTGTGGGTAAAGTTGAGTATATGCATAGGTTGAGGAGGCCTGCATGTGAACTTGTAGTTCCATGAGGAGATTACTCTCATGTGCATGTACAATCCTATCAGAACTTATTGAAGACTGCAAGTAGAATGACTTGAACATGGAAGTATGGTTGTACCCAATGACACCAAAGCAGGAAGCTGCCATGTGTTATGAGAAGGATCTAATGACTAAAATATAACCTCTAAATAGAATAGATTTTTAAATTTAGATTTCAAATTTTCCTATTTGAATGTTACTAACTGTTTGGCTAATCTAAAATTGTGTCAAGATGACATGTTGTATGTGGATGACCAAGTTTTGGGAAGCATGTGTAGGTAGGGGGATAAGTACTTCCACTCACAAAATCCAAACAATGAGGATGGCCTCATGGTTGCAAAAATCTGATTTTCTGTAGGAAACAGAATTGTGAATCCAGATTTTGATTTGGCTATCAATGTTATTGATCATTTGATATTTGGAAATTTATCTATGCATGAAATAGATTTGAAAATCTATGATTGAAATAATGACATCTCCTGTGAACTATATGCTTGTATGTAATGCAGGTGAGATGATGAAAGTACACCCTTAGGGTACATAACTTCTTGAAAGGTTGTGGTTGGGATACATAGATCCTCGGAAGGATGTACTTAGGGCACATAGTTCTCGGAAGGATGTACTTAGGGTACATAGCTTCTCAGGAGGATGTGTTTGGGATAGATGGTTCCTCTGGAAGGATTTACTTAGGTACATAGATTCTCCCCCCAGCCAGCTAGGCACCGGTATGAATCACTGGGGATGCCCAGGGTGTAAGACATCCGGTTAGACTTCATTCTGCACCCATTCATGCTGTAAGGGGACTGTTGCTCCGTGAAGAGAATAACCCCTAGGTATTATGGTGTCGAGAAAGGAAGCACCTGAGCTTGGTGAGCACTTGGAGGAGTTGATATGCCCTTAAGCAGAGCTGCCATTGAGCACCCAAAGAGGTGTTACGCTCTAGAGAAAGGCTACTAGATCTCGGTTGAGATATGCTAAACAAATAAGTATTTGATTACTTGGCAAATCCTTGTTGATTTTCTATGATTACACATGTGCATATGATTTAGCTCTGATTTTAAAAATATTGTTAAGGAGTGAATCATATAGGAATGAATATGATGTGGGAATCAATTCATTGTTGTGTCCAGAAAGGAAGCACTTGAGATTGGTAAGAACCTAGAGGAGGTGTTAGGATTTGGAAGCAGAGCTACCGTTATCTCGGTTGAGAGGTATTTTCACAAGTGATCAAAGGCTTGTAAAACTTGGCTACCTTTCAATGCACACCCTGGAAGAGCACATGAAGGGTGGGTAAGCTCGAAGGACTGTATAGCAGAGAAGAGGTACCATCCTTGTGTGTGGGTGTGGCAGGTCTTGTGGGTGCCGCAGTTGTATAAAGACAAAGTCAGATACCTGTGGAGCCAAAACAAGATACTTATGTAGATAAGTATTTGGTTTACTTGGCAGCTACTTGTTCATTTTCTGTTAATCTGCATGTGTATTTGATTCATCTATGATTTTGAAAAAAATTTCTACGAAATGAATCCTATGAAAATGAATCTGACATGAGAATTGACTCATTTCTTGGGGCTTGAGCATAGGTATTGTTGGTTGCCAAAGACATTGGAATGCTCCAAGCTAAGGAGAAGGATTCTCCAGGATCAGAAAGAGACTTGTGGTGTGGACTAATGCATGCAATCCAGGACTTGAAGGGGTTCTTATGCAATACAACCATGTAGTGGAACCAAGGAAGAGTTCCAGATCATGCCATTGGATAGGTAAAGGTGCAGATAAAGCACCACGGTCCCAATGAGGCTACATGGGAGATGGAGGGTTCCATGCGATTGCCACATCCATTTTGTTCAATTGTTTTAAAGCACTGATGACAGTGTTGTTGTAATGGGGAGGGGAATGTAATACCCCGGTTTTGACCACAAGGGGGAGGGGAATGTGTGCCTTGGTTTTGACCCTCATGGTATTAAGATTGTACATGATGTATATATTATTGAAATCATGTCATGGAGCTTAAGGCTAAGACCCTATCATTGATCTGGTGTTTTGTATAGGTGATCAAGATTGATTCCTATGGTGATAGTGTTAAGTCAGGCACAACATATTGTGAATATCATGTAAATATACAATTAATAAAATACCACAACTAGCTATGGGATTGCAACGTAAAAGAGATGGGGGCATGATTCCACAAAGGATAGAGTGGGGAGTTAGTCAAACCTCCCGAGCCAATAGGATTTGACTAGATGTCAATGGGGAAACCCATGAACCCCCACCTACCTTTTTTTCCTATGTCCTCAATCATCAATTCTTCCGAAAGTTGGTTGAGTCAGTTAATTCCTTAGGCAGAGCAAGGCATGGTAGTCCGATTGCTTTTCTGAGCAAGTCTGGAAGTCGACAGTCTACAGAACATGTACTCTTGCTTCTGCAGCAAGTAAAACCATGTGAATGCGTGCCCAGTCCATCATCGAGCTTTTACCTAAATGTTTTTAATCATGTTGATCATTCATGATTCATTCAGGAGTCATTCAGTCATGCCTTGTCCATTCCCGATCTGGAAGATGAGCTTGTTCACTATGGTGCAGCGGGATCCTGTGTTGTTCACTACCCTGAGTCACGGAAATGTGGCTCCGCAGTGTTTTTCTGAGTGACATTGTGATATGCAAGCGAACCCTGTGTTACAATGTTTCAAGCTAGCAGAGTGTTTCTATGCATTTTTGCAAGTACTTTCCCTTGCTGAGAAATTGGTTAATGTGTTGCAGTGTTATCTTGAACCACATATTGATAGGAGACCCTGTTTTCTTTGTGTTATAGAGTGAAGACCGTGTGGCTATTTTTTCCTGGATTGTTGTGATGTGAATACCTGTTTTGGTTTGCAGATCAAGGAGTGGAAGAGGCCCAGAATTGGCTAATAAACCTAGTGAAGAGAGGAACCGCACAGACAGGTCAAGGGGGGTTGGTAAATCCTTTCTGCACACCCAGGAGAACACTAGAAGGGAAGGTATGGACTAAGGGAAATGTGGAGCAGTGAACGAAATACTTCCTTGTGTTGGGTGGTGTAGGTATTGTGGTGTCCAAGCTATATCTTGTGTAGGTGTCCATAGCTCTATGGTTGAGCTCACTAGCTAAGCAATTTTACGTGTCCATTGCCTTAGCAGTATGAGAAACCCAACTGTAGGTTGGTTTAACTGTGTTTTGATGTGTATGAGTCATTTTCTTGGTAGCTTGTTAACCCAATTGGATCTTGGATTGGTTGTGTCTTGTTGTGCATTTGTCCTTGTGTGTAATCCTTGGCTGGACAACATGTTAACCCAACTGTGAAACATTGCTTGGATATGTATCCTGTGAAACCCATCTGTTGGCTTGACTGGTCCTAAATGCAAGCGTTGGCTTGATATCTTGTAGCCTATTAACCCAACTGTGTGTTGGCTTGGCTGGAAGGTCTGGTAAGTCCAATTGAAGGTTGGCTAGACTGGTGTTATATGATCTGGTGGTGTGTGAGTCTATTGTTCCCTAGTTCCTTGTGGAATCATTCCCAG
Source organism: Pseudotsuga menziesii (assembly GCA_001517045.1). Classification (NCBI taxonomy): domain Eukaryota; kingdom Viridiplantae; phylum Streptophyta; class Pinopsida; order Pinales; family Pinaceae; genus Pseudotsuga; species Pseudotsuga menziesii. Next base: position 162,375 of record LPNX010928538.1, read on the forward strand.
CTTAGGGGTGGTAGTGGCGTTGAGAGATAAATGAACACACTAGCCTATGGTTGGGTGGAACGTTGCAGTGACATAGCTAGTTGTGGGACAACACTATCATCAAAGATAAGTATTCTTTGTTATGTTATTTTTTGCCATGAATTTGCTTATGAATTTTTATGTTCATGTTGAATGCTTATGGATGATTTAAGTAGATGTTTACTTGTGTATATTTTCCTGCATTTTACTTCTGTATATGCCTTGTATTTTTTATGCATTTTTTCTTAAGTCCTTGAAGGATGAAATCCTGATTAAAGGGTCAGAATACCTCTAATTTATTATTTCCACCCTTTGGAATCCACCTAAGGAAGAAGGAAGGCGGAAGTCGGAACGGGCAGCTGAACCGGGTAGAAATGTTGTGTTTCCACACCCCAAGATCCTCCTGCGGGATGTGAAAAAGTGCAGAAACATTCTAAGGAAAAGATAACTTTCTGAATTCTGAAGTCCGAGGTTGGAAAGTGGAAGTCGAAAGTGTAGGAAAGGCTAAGGTTGAAAGTTAAGTTTTTCAGTTCCTGAGTTTCGCACGGGAGGGCCAAAAGGCATAATGTAGAAGGCGGAACCATGGATAGAGTTTCCTCGGTTTAATAGTTTTTTGACTTTCGAGTTTCGAAAGCACAAGTACGGAAGGCAGAACCGTGGATGAAGGATTCCGTCGAATGTTAAAGTTCCAATTTCTGAGCTCCGAAGTGCAGGAGGCAGAAAGAGAAAGTGTGGAAGGCAGAAGATTAGCTGAACGCTCCATTGAATTGTTGAAGTTTCAATTTTCAAACTATGAAGTGCAGGAGGTGAAAAGAGGAAGTGCAGAAGGCGAACGGTCGGTTGAATGCTCCGTTGAATTGTTGAAGTTCCGATTTTCGAGCTCCGAAGTGTGGGAGGTGGAAGATCCATTTAAGAACTCCATCAATCATTTTGTTTTCCGACTTTCGAGTTTCAAAGGCAGAAGATAGAAGGCGAAAGAGCCGTTGAAAGTTTCCATCGCACATTGAGTTTTCAATTTCCGATTTCCAAGGTCAGAAGGGAGAAAAGTGGAAGTGTGGAAGAAGGATTTTGGACCATTCACTCCATCGAAACCTTGAGGTTCCTATTCCCGAGTTTCGAGGTCGGAAAGGCGGAAGAGAAAGTGTGGAAAGGGCAAGGTTGGTGCGGAAATGACCATTCTGGTTGCAGAATTGATCTGTGAATGGAGGAATGACTCTTACAATGATTTATAGGCCTGAGAATGAATGACTAAATGATGATCATGACCCATGACTGTGTTAAGAGAGAGAAATTATAAGTTTAAAGTTATTCCGCATATCACTCAAGTGTATGAGCACCGGGTTCACGGACATCGATGTATCAGAAAGGGTTGAAAAGTGTGTTAACGTCCATTCCCTTTGTTAGAAAGGAGAACAAGGGTTCTTAAGGAAAAACAAATAAATTATCCGCATTATGGGGTATGGGGACGTTACAGTGATTGGATCTCTTTCAAGGTATGGAAATTTCCTCCCAATTAAGCATCTCAAAACTGAATGTCTCTGGATATTCTAGGTATGTGATACAAGGAAAACCCTTCTAGTTGTAGAAGAATTCAAAAGCACATTCTTAGTCTTAACATCTTGGACGGCGTGGTATCTTATCATGTCAGGCGAGAGAATAATAATATGGTGAATAATTTGGACATTTAAGGATCAAATATTGATCGAGGAATGAGAGCGTTCAATAATCAAAATATGGTTTGGAAGTGGATCCCATTACTTTTGACATAAACTTGATCCTATGGAGAACTCAAAGGAAAGGAAAAGTTCGATGACCACAAATATAAGTTGAGGGATAACCATGTATCCTACTCTAGGCACCACTCATGAGGCTAAGCTCAAATGGAAACTAGTCAACAATCACCATGTAAACTGAGCACGAGGTAAGTTAAATTCCAGAGTATTGGGGTGAGTTGTGGGCATTAATGACATTGAAGGCGTTAGCATGTACCTCTCTTCACCTATGAAAATTTCACATTCAAACGGATGAAGACAAAGAATAACAAACAAGGTGAGAAGATGGATACTTATGGCATTCCAGGAATATCCCAGAAGGAAAGTCTCTTTGCAGAATATTTACATCATGGTTTGTTTGTCTTTGAAATAGAGACTCTAGAGAAGACAAGCTCCCTCTCTCATTTCATGAAGCTTCCTCTAGAACAAGATAATGATTTTGAGACCTTTCCTTTTGGAAATTTCTTTGGCCCTCACAACTAGAGTATTAATCTCTCAATGGGTGCAAAACAATGGGGAGAGCAAAGTAGGAAGAGTTTAGCCATAGAAAGAAGCCTCTCTTCTAACACAGAAGAAGTAGAAGCAATCATGTCTTATTGGAGGGAGATTTACAAAAAGAAACTTAGAATATTTTAAGAAGATGCTTATGGTTGTTCAAGAAGCTATTGGGAGGGTTCTTCAACACGTTTATGTCCTGTCTGAGGATTCTCATTCCAATTTCATCTGTCTTTCCTTCTTGGAGCCACAAATTGATGACTTGGACGACAACATGAGAGAACAAATAACCTAATGGATGAATTCAAGAAGGATTAGAGCCAACTTGTGAAAATGAACCATTGTAACCATTTCCAGGAGTCTCCTTTCAACGAAGCTTGTCCTATGAATGAGGCCTTAGTTATTTAGCCCATGTGCATAAGATTGGACATGAATGAATAGATAGATGGTCTCCTTTCTATAGTAAGTGTTCTCATGTCTTTTTGTGTACCCCTTTGTAATCATTTTATCAAAGTTTAAAGTGCACATGCCCTAGAAGCGGATGGAAAACTTGTAGGAAAACTTTTGTTCTTTGCAGAGATATATGTAGAAGGGACTTTGTCTTTAGAAGTATTTTTTTATGAAATTAGCTCCCTCAGTAGTCTTTGTAAATGATTTTTGTGTTAAGTTGTTATAATACAAACTATTTTATGTTTTTGTTAAAAATATAGAAATACATAAAACTTACAATCAACACTTGGGAAGAGTTTTTGTATCAAGATGGACTCCAATATCTACTTGTAAAGATCATTTTCTCCCTTGTAGACTCATTCTCCAACTCTCTTGTGGTTGACCACAAACAAAATGGAAATCTAGGCGAGTAACTAGTGAGGAATATAAGACTAGAAAAAATGTTTCCTTAACTCTCTAATGGTGTTCCATCGACATAACTTTACTATGTTATGATTGAAAGTAAATTGCATCCCAATGGCCTCTTTTCTAGGTGAATAGTATTACCTCAATATAGAAGTAGTTTCTAGGTGAACTTTCCTCATGTATTAATGAAGTTCATAAGCTTAGTAGGCATTATAGAAGGATAAGTTACATTTATGAAAACAAGTGTCTAATTAGGTCCACATGTACCCATTATGTTTCCTAAACAAGCACACACACATTTATGAGCTATGGGTTAGCCACTTTTTGTATTTAAAAGGGTCATGTCGTTATTAAGGAATTTACTACATGACATGTTTAGAAAAATCAATGATAAATTATGCTGCCAAGTGTAGCCCTTAGGAAGGTTGGAGTCTTCTTGATGTCTTTGTATGAGTTTAATCGTGTTGTCATTATCCAACCACCCTTGGCAGGACCAAGTTGGTATTGGCAAGGATTAAACAAAGAGACATAATCCATTCTCATATTTTCTAAAGAAAACATCAATCGCCACATTCTTCTTTTCCTTCTTGTATGTGATCTCATAATCATACCCTACCATCTTAGTGACCCACTTTTGTTATGTTGGTAAAGAAGACCTTTGTTCTAAGAAATACTACAAACTATTATGGTCATCTTGATTTGGAAGTGCCTTCCAATGAGATATAGGTGCCAAGTATGGACTATATGAAGAATGGACATCATTTATTTCTCATTGTTTGGACTTTCCCAGATTTCTATCACATGATTGTTCATTGTTGAATGCCAGTGGGTGATCCTCTTTCTTTAGCATTGCTGCAAGATCTCTACTTGAGGTGTCACATTCCAAGACAAATGTATTAGTGAAATTGGACACTAATAAAATATTGACTTCCTTTACAAATGAAAAGGCATCCTCCATGGCATCATTCCATACAAAGACATTGTTTTGAGAATGGGAATAAATGGGTTCACAATATACTCAAATATCTTCCATTTACAATTCCGTTCAACTCACTTGCTTAGTTTTGATTTTTTTTCAATCATTTTATTTCTAGATTTTAGGAACTAGAACTAATATAACTTACCAACTTCAAAGCAATTTAAGCCACAAATGCTTCCATATGCAATACCACTCACACTTTTAAGAGAAATTAAGATAAGATTGTTACAATGATACTTTGTATTGATGATTAAATGCATTCTCCCCTTCTCATAGCTACCCTAAAGTTGTTGATTAATGCTTCTCATCATACTAAATAATTAATTAATAAAATTATTTATAAAAATATCTACTTGTAAAGACAAAGATAACATAAATACATCTAAAAAAAATTAACACTTATATTCTTTAATTATTCTCGGAATTAAATATACTTTTAAATACCTAAATAAATTATCCTCTGAATTAAATCTACTTTTAAATACCTAAATAAAAGTAACATGAATTCAACCCAAAAAAATTTAACACCTATATTCCTTAATCATTCTCAAAATTATATGTAAAATAAAATATTCTCCATATTACATATTATTATTATATTTGCAAAAATTATCTTTAAAACTACAATTATCTTTAAAAATTATCAATAAAATTTACAAAACATTTTAACTTCAAAGTGAGATTCTATTTTCTATCTTTAAAAATTATCAATAAAATTTACAAAACATTTTAACTTCAAGGTGAGATTCTATTTTCTTGGAAAGTTCTCCGAGTTTAAAGATATCATCTTCCTTTCAAATTCTATTGTCTTCAAAAGAGTATTCAAATAAATAAATTATTGTTAGATGGTATAACTAGTTTTATTCAAATGCTTACTTGAAAACTTTTATAGAGTCCGAGGATCATAAATATTGCACTTTATTTCCTGAAACATAAAACCCCTCTTGGCTAGTGTTTGAACATTAAACTACTCTATATCTTTCTAGATTGCCACATCCTTACTAATCTTCATATTAAACATGGAATAAGACCACCCACGTGTCATCACAATATATGTAGCAACTATATACAATATATGCAGCAACTATATACATTAACATCGCACAAGGAGTGTGGCCCAAATCCTCGACAACTGAATAGTTCTGGGCAGCTCGGGCATTATGACTGTGTCCCGAATGCTTTAGGACTCCCTTAGGAATGTGAGGTGTGACTTCAGGTTTATCCACAGGGTTTTCAATACGCAAAGGACTCCCGGGTGGGGCAAGTTCCTTTCCAAGGTCTGGTTGTGACGAACCATAGTCCTTCGCACGAGTCACAACTTTAGTAGCACGCACCATATTGATGCAACCATGACCACTACTGGCTTCTGGTGGATCTTGATCTCCACCAGACTGATCATGGGTCCTCGAGTTCATGTTTTGATTATGTGGTAAAGGGTTGGTTAGCACAGCTGGGCCCTGTGCTATGAACCTTGAGGCGTCTTCCATATGAGGGAACAAGTGAGTGAGGTGGTCATCCTTACACAACTTGCAAGGAAACTTAACCTTACGTTTAGAATTCTTGTCCCCCAAGCATTGCGGGCGTTCTTGTCATTAAAATTGGCATTTTCATTCCTATTCCCACCCTTACGATTGTTCTTACCCTTTTTCTTATTCCTTCCGGGTTGCTGGTTATCCTTCTGGTCCGACGATTGCACCGAAAGATCATTTTCTCCCTTGTAGACTCATTTTCCAACTCTCTTGTGGTTGACCACAAACAAAATGGAAATGTAGGCGAGCAACTAGTGAGGACTATAAGACTAGAAAAAATGTTTCCTTAACTCTCTAATGGTGTTCCATCGACATAACTTTACTATTTTATGATTGAAAGTAAATTGCATCCCAATGGCCTCTTTTCTAGGTGAATAGTATTACCTCAATATAGAAGTTGTTTCCAGGTGAACTTTCCTCATGTATTAATGAAGTTCATAAGCTTAGTAGGCATTATAGAAGGATAAGTCACATTTATGAAAACAAGTGTCTAATTAGGTCCACATGTACCCATTATGTTTCCTAAACAAGCACACACACATTTATGAGCTATGGGTTAGCCACTTTTTGTATTTAAAAGGGTCATGTCATTATTAAGGAATTTACTACATGACATGTTTAGAAAAATTAATGATAAATTATGCTGCCAAGTGTAGCCCTTAGGAAGGTTGGAGCCTTCTTGATGTCTTTGTATGAGTTTAATCGTGCTGTCATTAGCCAACCACCCTTGGCAGGACCAAGTTGGTATTGGTAAGGATTAAACAAAGAGACATAATTCATTCTCATATTTTCTAAAGAAAACATCAATCACCACATTCTTCTTTTCCTTCTTGTATATGATCTCATAATCATACCCTACCATCTTAGTGACCCACTTTTGTTATGTTGGTAAAGAAGACCTTTGTTCTAAGAAATACTACAAACTATTATGGTCCATCTTGATTTGGAAGTGCCTTCCAATGAGATACAGGTGCCAAGTATAGACTATATGAAGAATGGCCATCATTTCTTTCTCATTGTTTGGACTTTCCCAGATTTCTATCACATGATTGTTCATTGTTGAATGCCAGTGGGCAATCCTCTTTCTTTAGCATTGCTACAAGATCTCTACTTGAGGTGTCACATTCCAAGACAAATGTCTTAGTGAAATTGGACACTAATAAAATATTGACTTCCTTTACAAATGAAAAGGCATCCTCCATGGCATCATTCCATACAAATACATTGTTTTGAGAATGGGAATAAATGGGTTCACAATATACTCAAATATCTTCCATTTACAATTCCTTTCAACTCACTTGCTTAGTTTTGATTTTTTTTTTCAATCATTTTATTTCTAGATTTTAGGAACTAGAACTAATATAACTTACCAACTTCAAAGCAATTTATGCCACAAGTGCTTCCATATGCAATACCACTTACACTTTTAAGAGAAATTAAGATAAGATTGTTACAATGATACTTTGGATTAATGATTAAATGCATTTTCCCCTTCTCATAGCTACTCTAAAGTTGTTGATTAATGCTTTTCATCATACTAAATAATTAATTAATAAAATTATTTATAAAAATATCTACTTGTAAAGACAGAGATAACATAAATACATCTAAGAAAAATTAACACTTATATTCTTTAATTATTCTCCGAATTAAATATACTTTTAAATACCTAAATAAATTATCCTCCGAATTAAATCTACTTTTAAATTACCTAAATAAAAATATGAATTCAACCCAAAAAAATTTAACACCTATATTCCTTAATCATTCTCAAAATTATATGTAAAATAAAATATTCTCCATATTACATATTATTAATATATTTGCAAAAATTATCTTTAAAACTACAATTATCTTTAAAAATTATCTTTAAAACTACAATTATCTTTAAAAATTATCAATAAAATTTACAAAACATTTTAACTTCAAAGTGAGATTCTATTTTCTTGGAAAGTTCGCCGAGTTTAAAGATATCATCTTCCTTTCAAATTCTATTGTCTTCAAAAGAGTATTCAAATAAATAAATTATTGTTGGATGGTATAACAAGTTTTGTTCAAATGCTTACTTGAAAACTTTTATATAGTCCGAGGATCATAAATATCGCACTTTATTTCCTGAAACATAAAACCCCTCTAGGCTAGTGTTTGAACATTAAACTACTCTATATCTTTCTAGATTGCCACATCCTTACTAATCTTCATGTTAAACATGGAATAGGACCGCCCACGTGTCATCACAATATATGCAGCCACTATATACATTAATATTAATAACCAGCCATATATAACGGATAAATTTATGCACTAGCGTTGGGAGCGGAGCTGATGATGGGCCTTTTGTCTTGCATAGAGGTGGGAAACGATCGCCAGTGCTTATGGTTGGAAAACGATACCGATTCCTCATCTGGAGATGGACAGAAACCCCACAATCCTCTGATTTCCTCCAGCTGAGCAACAACTTCATTCATGTGTGGCCTGTCATCGCTCTCTGACGCCAGGCATCTGAAGGCCAATTCTGCAACTGCACTTACTGTCACTTTCACCTCATCATTCATTTCCATCTCCAGCAGCGGATCCACGAGTTCATGCAAAGCCCCTTCTTGAATCTTCGATATTGCCATGTTAGCAAGGTTTATTTCACTTGAATTCCGATTTGTGTCCACCGCCAATTTGGCAGAGATAATCTCCACCAAAACGACCCCGAAGCTGTAGACATCGGATTTCTCAGTCAGCTGATAGTACTGATGATACTCTGGGTCAACATATCCTGCCGTGCCTTGTGGGGTAGTAGTGACATGTGAGGCATTTACAGGAACATGCCTACAAAGTCCAAAATCGGCTAGTTTGACATTGAAATTCTCGCCCAAGAGAATATTAGAGGATTTAACATCTCTGTGGAATATAGGCGGATTAAAACTGTGAAGGAAATTCAAAGCCTGGGCAGTTTGAATAGCAATATTCAAGCGAGTATTCCATGGTAGGCCCCCTGGCTGTTTGCGATCCCCATGAAGATGATTTTCCAAAGTCCCATTTGGAACAAATTCGTATACGAGCAGCAGCTGCGGACTGTCTGCAGATGTGCAGCCATAAAGGCGAACGATATGTGGATGATTCAATGACGAAAATATCGCAACCTCGTTGATGAACTGTCCAACTGTCCTCGGGTTTCCCTGATAGAGTCTCTTTACCGCTACAATTCGTCCCTCGCGAAGTTTTCCCAGATAGACCGACCCGAACCCTCCATCCCCAAGTTCGTTCTCCTCATGGAAGCAATTTGTAGCCTGTCGAAGTTCATCGTATGAGAATATCGACAAATTGCCTATCTTAAGCCTAGGCGCACATGCTTCCATGTCCTTTCTCTCATATTTGCTGCAATCGTTGCTACAAGAAGGCTTTCTCCTCTTTGCACAATACGTTAAGAACAGTACTAGTGCTATTGCTGCTAGCGCAGCTCCTCCAACCGAACAACCTGCGGTAGAATGAACAGATTGATATCCCTGTAATCACCCTGAGGTTGAAGCAAATATTTATGTATTAAATAGGAAGAAATCATATTTACCTATTACAATGGCGGACTTGTTTTTTCCACCTGCAACGTAGAATAATAACAATTATTAATATGAGAAATAGCCATGGTCCACTTGACACAACGGGAAAAGCATATACAAACCCAGATTCAAGGATACTATTACTGGTACTGGAGCATTTAATTCATCATGACTTTAACTCGGAGATACTAAATTGGCAGAAATCATATTTACCTCCTACTGCAGGATGCACGGTTAAATTTGATAGGTATTTAACTATTTTTATGGATGGTTAAATATTAAATAATTTGATTGGCAACTTGAAAATGTGTATACCTCCAATTATATATATATATATAAATTAAAAATATAGCCAATGCCAGACTGCGTTTAAATAAAAACTTCAACGAGTGAGTTGTCTAACTAATAGTGTATACCATAATGGCGTGTAGGCTACTTCTCTTTATTATGTATACCATAATGGCTTGTAGGCTGCTTCTCTTTATTATTGCAATTCTTGGAGTATCGAGCATTTGGCCCCTGAGCCTTGCATGTTCTAATTAACCTCTCTCTGTGCCTTGGGTGTTGATGTGTGTGCTTCAAAATAAGTAGACAGAAAATAGAATAGAAGCTAGACCATACTTGTAAAGTATGTCTGAATCATGATTTGATGGACAAAAATAAATATAAAAAATAATGGTCATCCTAACGGTAGTTTTAGAAAACTGTCATAAAAATTATGGGCATCATATGATTATTTTCAGGTACTGCAAGAATCCATATGTATTGGTAAGACAATACATGCCTGTCAAAACGGGAAACACAAACACATATATCCAGCTTCAAAGAGTACCGATCGAATGAAGCGAGCATTTATATGTTTATATATATTTGATAGATTTTGAACATTAAGCTGTGCAATCAAATTTGGAGAACGCAGAAAGAAAACGTACCATGCCTGAGGGCGGGGCATTTGTCTGGATGAGAGGTGCCATCAGGACAGTGACAAAGAAATGGTGTCGATTCCGAAGTGGCATTATAACCACAACTCCCTTTAGTCTTCCAACAATCTCCACAGCTTAGACGTCTCTTCGGGTCGGGATGCCACGTTATCTCGAAACCGGACCTTGTGAAATTCGGATCACAATTGAAGTCATTGCACTGCACATCCTCTTTATTAATTGGTATTTGAAGATACGTTTTACAGAAACGTGCCCCCTCTTCTGGTTTCCCAATATTGTAATACCAATCATTGCCACATAAGGGAAGATGTCGTAATTGAGACGTTTCCGCATTCATGCTTTGATTGCACTGTCCCCAAAGCGTGAGATTGGTGTATGTATCTGCGTTGATATGAAAATGAGAGCCGAGCCACCAGAATTGAGAGTAGTTGTAACCTAAAAGATTGCATTTACTCCCAAACAGATTGTCGTTAACAATTCTCATGCCAATTAGATTGTCCCAGGACAGCTGCTCCAGGATGCGATATTCCTCTCCATTGATATTAAGGAGGGGATGGCCGCTCTGGCCACCACAGTCAGCAAGCTGAAGCTCAGGGTCACCGCATCCGCTGCCATTTAGCCCAAAAGGATAGGTGAAGAGAGAGGCTCCACATGTAAGTCCATTTAAATGACAATCCGGGTGCCGACTGCCGAGACATGACGTTGTGGTAAAGAGGAGCTGGAGGAGAGCAAATGCAACAAGGAGGCAAAGTCGATGAACCGTACTGATGATCAGAGGCATTGAATTGGGAAGAAGAAAAACACTGCTCTTCTGTTTCAGGAGATAAAAACTTAATCATCGGCGATCTCAAGTTAACAGAGGAGGCGAATGACAATAAACTGAGGAGAATGCAAATACATTAAGAAGCAGAGGAAGGAGATGGAATTGGAGAGATCGGGATTGGGGACGGAATAATAGTGCAGAAGACTTAACATGAGTCCAGACGCGCCAATTAGACTCAGACCGACTTTTACAAGTCTGCAAAGTTAGTTTGAAATTCCATGATCATTAATTTGGACGGGCACCAAGTTCCAACGGTGTGGGTTCTACTTCTACATAACAAATGAATTCCACACGTCTTCTCACATAGGTCCATTCATCATTTATTTATGGTGGGAGACTGGAGTGACTATTTTTGTCTTTGAAGCGGGGGACCATGGAGATGCCATGTAGCAATCTCCTACTTTCCAGGATACTTCTTGCTTCATACTTCGCTATTTCCTTATCTTCATACATAAGTGCGAGCTTTCCGCACTAACGAATGTTTCGACAATTATGAAGATAAAGTTAATTGATTATAGTATATCCATCTAAGTTAAAACTAAAATAATTTAATTGCTTCATAAAACACTAAGATAATTTAATTGCTTCATAAAAGACAAGTCCAAGAGGATGAAAGTTGTTCTTTCATAGTAATCAACAAACAATGAACGCCCCCAACAAACAATGGGTCAATGAACCAGATAACAAATCCAAACAACATTGTGCTATTTGTATTCCATTAAAACTAAAAGGATACATAACTAGCAAATTGCCCTGTTGGAAGGTTTAAAGGGCTATAAGTTGAGGAAACCTCGCTTTTTATTTGGTTGTAGGCTTCTTTTAAAAATCACAACCTTCCAAGTGTATTTGTTTATAGGCATGCCCATTTATTCTTCTCATTAGATTTTAGGTTGGTTTGATATTGCATGTTTCAGACACTCAAGATAGCTCGAGTCAAAATCATAACTGGACTATTAGTATGAATATATTGTTGCAGAGTTAAAAAGGTTGTAAGTTGAGGAAACCATGGCTCTTTATTTGTTTGTAAGCTTCTTCTAAAAATCACAACTTTCTAGTGGTAGTGTTTGCTTGTAGGCATGCCCATTCATTCTTCCATTTTATATTTTGCCTTGGTTTGGCGTTGCATGTTTTAGATCGTCAAGATAGCTCGAGTCAAAATCATAAGACTATTAGTATGAAGTTGTTGTTGGAGGGTTAAAAAGGTTGAACTTTAATGAAAACATGGCTCTTTCTTTGTTTGTAGGGTTTTTCTAAAAATCACAACCTTCTTGCAAGTATGTTTGCTTATAGGCATGCCTATTCATTCTTCTCATTAGATTTCACCTAGGTTTGGTGTTGCCTCACCAACATAAAAAATGCTTGAACAACATAAAAATGCGATTAGTAACTTGAGAAAGGATCATCTTTGAAACCTAGAGGAGGTCTCACCTCTTAAATTGCATTCAAAGGCTATTGATTATGAGATTGAATCTAGTTGTGTTTAAGAGGTCTATTTGAGTATTTTCTAGGAATACATTAAGATCCCAACAATGGCTTGTTTGGATACATTGAAGGAATTCCAAGGGCAAGTTATTTGAAGTATCAATGAGCTATTTGAGCATTTAAAGGAATGTATCAAAGATTAACATATACATGGAACTTTGAATAGTGTATTAAGCCTTATTAGGTATTGTGGGGAACAAACTGAGAGCTCAAAACATAATAATGGATCCTTTACTCATTTGTGAAGGTTTTGGTTGGAGGGATGGCATTGAGGATGTGGTCTCTTCCAAGCATACCAAAATGGGTATACATCCTACTACCTCTCCATGATTTTGTGATATTAGGCTACTTGATCTCCCTCATTAGACAAGAGTAGCCCTCGTTAGTTTCCTAAGATCATCTAACCTAGATGTCCATAACATTTCAACCAATTTCCATCTTGAGAAATTGGGATGAAGAAGTTGCGTTCTTCGTATTTTGGGTCCTCAAAAGCATGCTTGGAGATTGTGGCATATGCCAAAAGGAGGGGGTCAATCTTTGGTGTGTCTCTGGGGAAGCTTTTAGGGAAATACTAAGTCTCTCTAGACCTCGAGGGTGTCACCCAGTGTTTTCCAATGTGGATGGGTTTCAATTGGAAAATATAAGTTGGATGGTGCATAATTGCATTTAAATTTCAAAGCATAGCTAGAACTTAAGTACAAATTTTTAGTTTGATGCGGAAATCAAATGAAACCATTAAATATTTTGGATTCAAGGAAATATTAGAAAATGAAATTTTAGATAGAAGTTCAACTCTAACTAAAGATCTAGATTATGGTTGGTATTCAATTGCTTTTCTTTTTTCTGCATGTATGGCCATAAGCATTGGCATTTTCACACACAAACACACATACATTTTGAAGGGAAAGTGAAATTATAACTACTGTAGACATGTAAGATCATTACTTATGCAGGATAAAAAGAGCAATAGGTTGTTTTGAATACAAGAAACTTTTCAACTCAATACTCTAGTTGACTAAGATTAAAAGTGATTGTATTGAGATCACAGGGGAAGAGATTTACGATGTAGTGTAACACAATAAAAAAAAGAAAAATATGAATATTGTAGACAAAATTTCACTTTGTTGACAATTATAGCATTCTATGCCCATTTATATAAATGAATATGGCATACATGAGAGAAACATTTGCATATGAACAATGAAAATAAACTTCTAATAGCATTATAATCAAATATCAAATTGAATTCAATTTGAATCCGCGATATAAAGAACGAGTCAAGGATGAACTTGATCGGATGCTAGATGCAGGGATTATTGAGCCCGTTGAAGAATCAAAATGCATAAGTCCTATGGTGGTCCAAGACAAGAAGACTGAGGAAGTTCGAATATGTGTCGATCTATGGAAGCTGAATTATACTTGCATGCATGATCCCTTCCCGACACCGTTCACAGATGAGGTTCTTGAGGGAGTAGGTGGTCAAGAAATGTATTCTTTCATAGATGGATTTTCTGGGTATCACCAGATCAGAATTGCAAAGGAAGACCACCACAAAACCACATTTGTCACCGAATGCAGTTGCTTTCAGTACACAGTAATGCCCTTTGGGATGAAGAATGCACATGTGGTATTCTCTCGGGTTGTCATCGCTGCATTTAAATATTTTATTCATAAATTTATGCAACTATATATGGTTGACTAGAAAGTCTACGGATTGATCAAGGATCACTTGGAAAACCTACACTTGATGTTGGAGAGGTGTTGACAGCATCAGATCACATTGAATTCAAAGAAGTGCACCTTTTGTGCACCATTTGGGATATTGTTGGGTCATATCGTTTGCAAGCAGGGGCTTTTGGGTGATCTAGCAAAAATTGCGCTCATTCTGAGCCTGCCGCCACCTACAAAAAGGAGATGCTTCGCACGACACTGGGACATACTGGGTGCTATCGCAAGTTTATCCACGGTTATGTTGTGATTACCGTCCCCACGGAGAAACTGTTAAAGAAGGATGGCGCATTCATATGGAGTCAAGAGTGTCAAAATATCTTTGACACATTGAAGGCCAAGATGGCTTCAACACCCATACTTGTGTTCCCTGATTGGACTAAGGAGTTTCATGTCCATGTCGATGCCTCGTCCATTGCACTAGGAGTTGTACTCACACAACTAGGAGAAGGAGATCCGAATCACCCGATTTTGTTTGCTAGCAGGAAGTTATCCTTTGCTGAGAAGAATTATATGACTACAGAAAGAGAGGGGTTGGTGATGGTATATGCGCTGTAGAATTTCAGGCACTATCTCTTGGGTGGTCACTTCAAAACTTGTTCACTGACCATTCGGTTTTGAAATATCTGGTTAATAAGCCTGTGTTGGGGGGGAAGATCTCTCGCTGGCTACTTCTCTTCAGCCAGGATGCCTGAATGCTATTCTTGATCACCTATCCCGCATTGAAACTGATGAAGAGCCCACCAATATTGATGATGGATTGCTGAACACGCAGCTGTTTTGAGTTGATATCATAAATGACCATTATGCACCGATAATTCAGTTCTTGGCAATCGGAGTTGTGCCAGAGAAAATGTCAACTAGGGAGACGAAGGAGTTGGTCATTGTTAGGTATAACTCCTGATTCATACATTACATAGCCAAAAGCATTTATTTATACATTTCATAGGACGGTTGTGTTTCACCTTTCACCTAGCCTTTTCGGCTTCCTAACTATTCAGTTTTCTTTATTTATTTACAATAATAATCCCTAACAGATTATATTCTAACAATCCCCCTCTTAATCCGAAGGGGTGTTCGTAAGTCCGAGCATGTTTCTGAATCTTTCAAACTTTTCTCGTCCAAGTGCTTTGGTGAAGATGTCTGCAATTTGATCATTTGTGGAACAATGTCGAAGATGGACTGTCTTGGCCTCTACATGATGTCGAATCAAATGATACTTTGTGTTGATGTGTTTGGTTCGATCATGGAATCTAGGATTCTTATCCAGCTTGATTGCAGAAGTATTGTCGACCAATAATGGAGTGGAATTTTCTTGTTTTTCTTGCAAATCTTCAAGTATCTTCCTGATCCATACTATTTCTTTCGTTGCTTTAGCTGCAGCCACATATTCTGCTTCTGTTGTTGAATATGCTGGAACTGACTGTTTGCGTGATCTCCATGAGACAGCTGCTGATCCAAGACTCATAGTGTATCCAGAAGTTGATACTCCTGTCTCCTTATCGCCATCA
>LPNX010928538.1:188696-214758 GCA_001517045.1 Pseudotsuga menziesii
AAGTAGTCAGGTCCTAGCTTCGAGAGGATGGCCAATACGAGCTGATCATATTTTTTTTCGATACCACACTGCTTCAGCTACAAAACTAGTGCTTTGAACTTGGAGAAATATAGTTGCAGGGATTCAAAGCTACTGGGACTCAGAGAAATCAGCTCATTTTCGATCTGATGTCCCCTCATCTCATCTGTCTTTCCAAAAAGATCAGAAATCTTCTCCCATACTTGATCCGGTGAATTTAATCCATCGAGATGGAAAAGGAGGTCTCGGGAAATACTGAGACATTGCAGGCCATAGGCCTCATCTCTCCGATTGTGCCATTTGATCTTCTCTGCAGCAGCATTGGGCTCTGCTTCTGTAGCCATAGTCACCCTGTAGAGGCCTTTCGCTCTCAACAAGATCTCCATCTCTGCTTTCCATTCAAAATATTTGAAGGGAGTAAAGATAGTTTTCTGTGAATCCATAGCTTTAGAAAATCTGTCCCGGCTGTCAGTAGAAGGCTCCCAGTCTTGATGTCGAACTTGCAAAACAATTTTTGAGGGAGAGTAACAACCTATAATGGATCTGATACCATGTAGAAATTCAGGCCAGCAATAGATTAATTTTACCCACAACAATTATCAATTGATCATGCAAAATTGCTAACAATGGAGACTGAATATGGAGCTGTAACACAAAATTATATTAACTGAGTGTACAATAGCCAACCCTGTAATAACATAGGTTTCTGAATATATAGAATACATCAAGAGGTAGAATGCATAAGGAGGCATCCAAAACTAGCATAAAGCAGGCTTACTCAAAATAGGCAAATCCCCCATAGGTGTAAAAAGCTGATCCCAAATCTGTCATGGAGCTCAAGAATTGGCAAGGGCGCATGGGCAAGATAAAGAGTAGTGGAATGGAAGCTCATACATGCTTTTGCATGGAAAAAAGAGTGGAGGATGAAGAGGACAAAAAACTAGTTCACCTCACCTAGTCTTGCTTTCCTATGTGCCTTAAAACACTGAAAAAGCAGGCAGTAAAGCAGAAAAAGCAGAAGGGTGCCTAGGAGGCCAGGAATAAAGCAGATTTGATTCCTAAGGCTTTCCCAAGTGCTACATGAGTCAAAGATGGTAATTTTGACCTCTATGGATAGGCAATTAGCAACTTGCACAAGGTGGGACACATGAACTAGGCAAATAAGACAAAAATAAATGAATTAATGTCTAAGTGGGTAAACTATGGGTTGATTATTCTAACAATATATCCCCGTGTTTTTACTCAAATTTCAATCGGGAGAGCTCGTTGGATGCGGAATTTAATTACGCATCCAACGAGTACCCACTCGACATACTTTTGATAGGCCCTGCTACCCCAAAAAGAAGAAATACCTGAAAAATGTGATCATTGACATTTTTTCAGGTATTTCTTGTTTTTGGGGTAGCAGGGTCTGTCAAAAGTATGTTGAGTGGGTAGTCATTGGCTTCGGAATTTAATTCTACATCCAACGAGCTCCCTCGATAGAAATTTGAGTAAAAACACAAGGAGAAATGTCGAAAATACAAACAAAAAAAAGTAGTTTTGTTTTATGATACCTATCCCCAAATTTATATTAAAAAAGTGTTTAAGACCTATATGGTATTTCAAATTTAAAGCAATTTCATTGGATAACACATGATGACATGGAATTTGAATTAGAGTTAAAAGACCCATTTTGAGTTGAAATTTCCTCTAATGTTTACATTATTTGAGAAGTGTGAAAAAATTATTTCACTGGGGAGACAAAGAGAAAAGTACTTTCTACACTTTGAAATAAAATATCAGTACAACACCAGTTGTTGCATTGCAATATTTACAATTACCATTTGAGATTAAAATCGGCGCTAGTGGATATGCCATGGGGGAAGTCTTAATGCAACATAAGAAACCCATATGTTATCATTCTCAAACATTCTCTAAAGTAGTATATAAATATACCTCATATGATAAAGAGTTGTATGCATTAGTACAAAGTGTGAAGAAGTGGAAAATTTACTTAATGGGTAAAGAAACAATCATACATACTAATCATCAACCCTTACAAAATATTCAATCACAAACTAAACTACAACAGTCACAACATTTTAGATGGATAGGATTTTTGCAGCAATTTGACTTAGTCATTAAGTATAAAAAGGGAATTTAGAATAAATTTGCATACATGTTCTCAAGACCTCCAACAAATGCATCAATTATCTTGCAAAATAGTCCATTGGATTATGACAGTTACATTGAGCAGTATACACTGGGTGAAGACCTCAAATATGTGTATGGATATTTAATTCATGGTACACAAATTGAATAACTGAACTATCATATTCATGATAAGTTATTGTATCATCTTGGTAAAAATTTTATTCCATAGAGTGAAAGAGTTCATATAATTAGAGAAGCTCATGCTTCTCTTATATCTAGTCATTTTGGTGTACGCAATACAATAGCTCAACTTCAAAGTTATTGTTATTGGCCTTGGATGGATGAAATTGTATCCAAATATGTAAAGGGATGTGTAATGTGTGCTACTAGTAAACCAAGTAACAAAAAATTGGGCTTGTACACTCCACTCCATGTACCTTATTGTCTATGGGGAAGTGTGTCTATGGATTTTATGGGAGGGTTTCCTATGTCTAAGAAAGGTCATGATTACTTATACTAGTTGTGGATAGGTTTAATAAAATGTGCATTTTAATGCCTTGTAAAAAGAAGGACACAAAAGGGTTGACTCCTTAATTGTTCTTCCATAATGTTTGGGTTCATTTTGGGTTACCCACTTCCATTGTATCAAATCGGGATTCCCAAGAAGTTGAAGAATAGCCAAGAAGTTATGGCCAAGAAGTTGAAGAATAGCATTGCATTTCATCCACAAACTGATGGATAGATTAAAGTAATCAACTGCACAATGGTACAACTACTCCAAGAATATTGTTCTAAGAATCCCAAGCTTCAGGATGAGCAATTGCATTATGTACAACATGCCTACAACCGATCCATACACTCTTCCACCCAAAGGTATCCATTTGATACATGTTTTGGATACTTTGCAAAGTCTCCTCTAGAATTTGTTTATGGGAATGATTCTATGGAAAATAGACAAGATGATGTAGACAAAGTCTTGAAACACATGAACTACAGTAACAATTGGACAAAATCCATGGCAAATATAAGACAAGACATGACAAGCACCATGTGGATCATCATTTCTAAGTGAATGATCGAGTTTGGATTCATATCAGCAAAGAGCTACTTAAAGGTGAAAGTAAAAATCTTAACCCACTCAGGTATGGACCCTTCACAATTTGGGATAAAGTTGGTAATAATGCTTTTCGATTAGATTTACCTCCATAAATGTAGATGTATTTTGTTGTGAATGTTGAAAACTTGAAATTGTATAAGCCTCCAATGATCATGGATCAAGAGGAAAATGTACATGTTCCTACTGTTGATGACTTTGCACATGAGTATCTTGATGAGTTGCAGGAATACATCATTCTTGAAAGAAGGTTCAATACTTTGTGAAGAGGAAATGTGGAATATATTAGTGTGGGTATGAAAGGAATGCATCCAAGCAAGGAATGATGGATGGAAATAAGAAAAGTGAGGTAGCTTTTCCTTCACCTATTTCCTAAGTAATTTCAGGATTTTGGTGGTCCAAAATCTTTCCAGCAGGGAGGTTTGATCTAGAAGGATCTCCCAAAGGATGAGAAATACGAATATTTAAATGTTGATAATAAGTATACAGTTGTATGGAGCTCGCATATATCTTCCTGGAAATTCCCATTTCATCAAAAATGGATTTTGGACACAAAATATATCACATTCTAAAGTTTCTGTGAAATAGGAAAAAGGGTGCCACATAGCATTCCCATATTGTGACACGTGAATTTTATAGTGGAACATCCGCTAAGGTGGAATACAGTTTGACCAATTATCTTTCAATACATGGTAGGTTCATTGCCAAGTAAGTAGTTGAGTTGGTAGTAACAGGGTCTATTTTTGACTTTGGAATTGGAACAATCAATAATAGGAAGTCGAAATGAAACGTGCAGAAGTTGAAAGGCCCATGATGACATTCACCTTCTAATTCAAAGAAGTCGGGAATCAGGATTCGATATGTTCATTGAAGAAATTGTTAGGAATGTGCCAACTTCTAAAGTTGGGATAGGCGAAGTTGAGATCGAAAAGTCGGCAGATTTTTTATATGCTATTTAACAGTTCATTCTTCTGACTTCCGATGTCGGAATACTCAGGATCAAAACATTAGGAATAGGCACAGTCAAGGCCAACAAATCTAAATAAAATAAATGAACAAGTCAGGATCAAAATAGTTAGTATCACATAGTCGAGATTGTGATGGTAGATTACAGATCGTCAACCTAGCATAACCGACGATGGATCTACATCAACGACCTAGAATGAATCTGGAAGTTACACCTGCGGATTTTTTTTCCAATCTGATAGAGATCATTTTTGGGATTTATGGTTCCTAATTTGTACTAAGCCTATGCCTTAAATATTGGAATTGTCGATCCTGTAAAATTCAGATCAATCTAGCTTCTAATTACAAATGTAATATCAAGAAGAACTTGACATATTACAAATCACCCAAGAGGTCAATAATGGGAACTGAAAATTTATATGTGATCATCAAGATATTGTGAGAGCATGGATCATTGAAATTTTTGCATGTGAATGAATTATTCCATTAGAACTTTTGTATGCATATATATTAAATGCAAGAATTTTACTATATATTCCATTGATATCTTCACTTTAATTGCACAAAGACTCCCATGGATGAATATGTCAAAATTTGTACACATTAGTTTACAGTGCAAAGTAGGAGTTAGACTACAAGGTAGGGTTTGCACAGGTTAGGGCATCTACAAGTTCAGTGATATGAGTTAGGGTTTAGATACAATCTAGACTACAAGCTAGGATTTATGCAAGTTATGAGTTGGATACAAACTAAAGTTTGCACAAGATAGGTTTTTTATTTTTTCTAATCTAATTAACTTGATTAGGATCTTTATCTGAAAGAATAACAAGCACAAAAAATACACAAGACACAAATATTTTCACTGGGGAAACCATAAATAAGATAACCCTGCAAACTTCCTCATAATAGTTGTTGATGTATTTGTTACTTCAGAATGTATTCACTTGTATATATTATGTATTGTACCCCGATGTTTATTCCAGGAAGTATCTGTAATTTAATTGAGTCATGTCATGCCCCGATGTTCCGATCGGGAGATTCAATAATGTAAACAAGTCATGTAAGTTATTAAGGTTAACCATCCATTATAAGTCGGGGCAATAGTCCCCACAATTGAGTTAAGGTTAACCCTTCTTGTTGATCGGAGGGAAAAGTCCCCACAGTTGTGGGGCACTAGGGTTATTAGACTCTCATAGAGATGTTGGCCTTGGTAAATAATTGTTAAGTGGGGCCAACTTGTTGGAGTGGAATTTAAGTGAAAGAAAGAATATAAATATAGAGTGAGCCTCTCTATTTATCACACACTCACTCACTCACTGGGGTGTATGAGTGAGAGACGAGAAGCTCTCTCAAGTGAGAGAGAGAGAGAACAAGCTATTGGAGATCATCTTTATGTTTTTGGGTTTTACTGTTGCCATTGGTGTCATTCTATCTCTGAGGAAGTTGCAGGGGTTTCTCCTTTATGGTTTCCTCAAGGAAAATTCTTTGTGTCTCTTGTCTCTTATGTTTATTGTTGTGCATGTTATTCTCTTAGATAAGATCCTAAGATCATATTGCTAAAATGATAAAAATCTAACATGGTATCAGAGCTAACCTGAAAAGAAGACACTGTGCAGCTGCAGAAGCTAGGGATTCTTACTTTTTGGTTCTCTCTCCACAATCCATCAGCAAAATAAGGCTAGGATAACTCTCCATTGAAGGGCGCATCTTTCTATCAAAGAAGAATTTGATTCCGAGCATTTTCAGTTTTTGGTGCGAGAAATTAGGGCTTTTTATAGAAGAGGAATTTTTTGAGTGAACCCGGCATAGGATCTCTATCCTCATTAAAATCTAATTTTAGAGACCTAGGTTGATATTTTTGGTTGGGTAAAACTCTGGGAAAGTCAAACCCTAGTTTGACCCTGGGCTTGAAAAACCCTAAAATACTAAAAGTGATAGTTACGGTAGATTTTCTATACCTCGATATTGGAGAAGGCCCATGTGCCTAAATGTTCACAGTTCAAATATAAATTCCTAATGTACATTGTATCCAAGTTTCATCCTCATATTTTCTATATTCTAGGAGATATGATTCCTCCAAGTTAGTGTTCCAACCTCTCCCAGGATTCCTCCCCAAACAAGACACCTGGGGAGAATTGATATATCTCAGGATACGAAGGTCCAAATGAAATTTATCAATATGTTCTAGAAAGGGAATGGATAGTAATTTCTGTGGTAAATGTTTTAGACCCTGAAGATGAAATAGTGACACATGGTAGTCTATACAACTTCGCTATGCTGAATAGTCCTGAAACAGGTCACTTTGGGAAAACTATCATAAGTATAAATTGTTGAAACCCATTCTGATAAAACCTATGGTGTTGGAACAAGGACATAGGAGGATACCTCAGTACAAAATTTGAGACATAGAGAAGTAGTACACTCAGAGATACCGTAGAAACATTATTAGGTGTTTCTGCGAAAGAAATTGGTAAACTAGGGGTTCTTGTTTTGAGATCTTCCCTCCACTATTTTCAGAAAAGGAGTACATTGGACAGCTCACGTTGAATAGGTCTATCTTTCTATCTAATCAAATATGAAAGATTCCAAGTTTTGAAAATTAGGGTTTCTCTGACAAACCCTAGATCAACTAGCTCTGGAACCAGGATGGACACCTCAAATCGGTAAGATCTAATCTTTTGCTATTTACATTTGAGGTTCTCATTTCTAAATGACTAGTCACACTAGATTGATGACAAGTTTGGTGAAAACGACAAATTCCAAGCATGGAAGTATTGGATCTCACTAGTTCTTGAAGAAAATTAATTGGGCACCTACAGTGCACCTACATAAGTGGAGAGGTTCTAGTTCCAGAGGGAGATGAGGCTAAAAGCATTACACAAGAAGAAATTGGTCAAGGCCAAGAAGATCATTGCTGATTCAATCACAAATCACCTTATACCACAAGTGTCTTCCCTAAAGACACCGAAATAGATGTTTGATTCCTTGACCAAGCTATTTGAAGGAAAGAACATAAATCAGAAGATGAATTTGAGAAAATAGTTGAAGAATCTGAAGATCCAGAATGCAGAGACCATACAGTCATACTTTACAATGGTATCTCAAATCAAAGAACAACTTGAGGCAGTAGAAGAAGAAGTGGAGAATGCAAAAGTTGTGATAACCACCTTGAATGGCCTCCTAGGATCATGGGATTCATTCATTCAAGGAATGTGTGCCAGAAGGAAGTGATTAATTTCAGCAGAATCTAGGAAGAGTGCACACAAGATGAAGCTCAACTCATGATAAGAGAAGAGAAGATGGGAGAAACTGAAGATCAAGCTCTCACCATCCAAAGAAGATACCTCAAGCGATGAGGAATACAAGGGACTCAACTCTTGACAAACCTCTTATCCATCTTATCATTTGGATAAGAAATGATGAATGAAGAAGATGATGAAGCTGAAGGCTCAAGAATGAGTCTACCCATGAAACAAATGAAGATAAGTATTCAATTGTCATTTCATGATATTGTTTTGTTATGCATTTGTTTATATTCAGTTGATGTATTATGCATGATAGAATGTTTGCATTAATGACAATATACTACTAATATGCATGTGATGGGTAAGTAGCTCATGGTGCGATACAACTCTCCATTGCTACTTATCTAGAATGAAACCTCTTTGCTGACATATTGGATTAGTGCACAATCTCAATGTTGTCCTAGTAGAGATGGAAGGCATCTAGAAAGTTTTCATGAGATATGGATAAATGTTGTATTGGCTAAAATAGTTGCATGATCATATATTTATGCAAAAGAATTTTCCCTTATGAATATGCCTTATGAAATGTTTCTAACCATACAACTAATGTATTTGGCTTGTAGGAAAGATCTCGTACAATCACATACAAGAAAAGAAGGATGAGACTTGTTCCGAAGAAGAAGTGATGACAATTCAAGAAAGATTCCAAGATTAAGAATAATCTAATGATACTTTCAAAGAAAGAAGAAACCTCAGACACAGTGCAGTTATGTGACAATGTTGAGAGACATCATTGATCCATATCCTTCCATCTATGAAGAAGTAGCCAAGAAGAAAGGGAAGGAGAGTACTAGTTCAAGAAGAATGATGTCTAGGATGCAGCATCGAGACCTGAAGGAAAGTCTGTAGTATCTTCCATATGGATCTACAAGATCCAACGTGCAGTAGATGAAAACATCATGGGATACAAGGCAGGATTCGTAGCACGAGGCTTCTCACGGAAAGAAGGCATAGACTATGAAGAGAAATTTTCATCCAGTGGGAGTTGAGGCACATTACAGGCAGACACATGTGTGCAAATTAAAGAAGACATTGTACGAGCTCAGAAGACACCCATGGGATAACACATACATGAGGATCTTGATGAAGATATTAACCTTCGCTACAAGGTTGAAGATGAAAGCCTATAGAGGATGAAAAGCTCACAAATGGGTGAGAGAATAACGTTTTCAAGATAGAGGATCTTGGTATCCAATGACCCTAGATGGATACATAGAATAATAGTAGTAGAGGAAGCTACTTGTCACTCCAGTATAGGATACATAGAGTACGAAAGGAAGAGGGAGAATAATGCTCCACTTCAGAGGGAGTGACTGAAGAAGAACCTGAGGTTCAACATGGTACAACAACATGGAAAGATTATTGATGACTCTAGGCTTTACCTTTGATTCAAGGTTGAAGGCGGAATACTAGTGATGATCTTGCTATATGTCGATAACTTGTTCCTGATAGGAAAAGAGGAACTTGTTAGAGATGCAAGAAGGAGACTTGTTGTCGAGTTCAAGATGAAAAACTTGGCGATGATGCACTATTTTCTAGGCATGGAGGTGTGGTAGAATGTAGATGGAATCTCCCTGGGAGAAGGGAAGTATGCAGTAGAGATCCTGAAGTGGTTCAGGATGATGGACTACAAGGCCATGACCACACCTATGGCATCAAACCTGAAGCTATTGAGTGTTGCTTCATCAGAGATAGTTGATGCCATGATGTATTGTCAGATGATTTTTTCCTTTATGTTCCTGACGAATATGAAACTATATATTTGCTTTGCTGTGAAC
Organism: Pseudotsuga menziesii; assembly: GCA_001517045.1. NCBI lineage: Eukaryota > Viridiplantae > Streptophyta > Pinopsida > Pinales > Pinaceae > Pseudotsuga > Pseudotsuga menziesii. Next base: position 198,014 of record LPNX010928538.1, read on the forward strand.
ACATTGAGACATGTTCACCTGATGGTTGAAAAGCATGCAGTGAGGTACCTGAAGGGTACAGTTGATTATGGGCTCAAGTATGGGGCGAATCAGAAGACTAACTTGGAGGGTTATGTGGATTCATATTGGGCAGATAGTGCCATTGATAGGAAGAGCATTTTGAGGTGCTACTTCAGTATGGGATCAAGTGTGATCTCTTGGTTTGACAGGATGGATTCTTGCATGACACTGAGTATAGCCGAGGCAAAAGATGTTTCCACTTGATATTTGGGAGGTAGTATGTTTCCTTTGAAGACTACTATTTGATTTGGTTGATTTGACTTGCATTTTCATATGATGCAGAGAGGAGTAGTGATCAAGATCGAGATCTCTCGAAAGAGGGAGTTCTAGCATAGCCGGCGAGACAGGTTGTCTGAGCATAAAATCCTAGTGAATCTCATAGGTGGCTCAGATGTAAACAGTCCTGTAGGTTGTCCTCGGATGTAATAGGTCCTGGTGAAGCTCACAGGTTATCCTTGGATGTAATCAACCTTGATGTGATTCTATGCTAGAAATGGCTAGAGTGAAGTTTGAGTACTTCAGAGAGAAGCTTGGTGTTCTCTAGATCGAGGTTCCTTCCAAGGGGAAGTGATGATTTCATGTTCCTTTCTGACATGGTGACAGGATTGGTTCCTTCCAGTTAGATGTAAGTGATGTGCCTTTTTGACATGGCGGCAGGATTGGTTCCTTCCATGGTCAGATATAAGTGTTGATGCCACATCCACTATGAAAAAGAATTGGCTCTGTGATGATTCCACATCCAGTATGAAAAAGGAATGGCTCTATGATGACACACCCAGTATGAAAAAGGATTGACTCTATGTAGATGCCACATCCATTATGAAAAAGGACTGGATCTGTGATGACACAACCGGTATGAAAAAGGACTGGCTCTGTGTAGATGCCACATCCAGTATGAAAAAGGACTGGCTCTGTGATGACACAAGCAGTATGAAAAAGGACTGGCTCTATGTAGGTGCAACATCTAGTATGAAAAATTACTGGCTCTGTGATGACACATCCAGTATGAAAAAGGATTGGCGCTATGTTGGTGACACATCCAATATGAAAAAGGACTGGCGCTGTGTTGATGACACATCCAGCATGAAAAAGGGTTGGCTCTGTGATGACACATCCAACATGAAAAAGGGTTGGATCTTTGATGATACATCCAACATGAAAAAGGGTTGGATCTGTATAGGACTACATCCCATATGAAAAAGGACTGGCTCTATAGATGTGCATCCAGCATGAAAAAGGACTGGCTTTGTTGATGAAGACCTACATGGAGGCTAGTGCTACAACCAACATGAAAAAGGGTTGGCTCTGTAGAACTTCCTGTGACGAGTAGAATTGAGATAGCACTAGTGATGATCCAACAATGATGATTCATATCAAGTGATGATCCAGACTTGATGATGATCCAGCAGTGATGATTCAGATCAAGTGATGATCCAACAATGATGATCCAGACTTGATGATGATCCAGTGATGCTCTAGATCAAGTGATGATCCAGACTTGATGATGATCCATTGATGATCCATACTTGATGAAGATGATGAAGATGATGAAGATGATGAAGATGACTTGATGATGATCTAGATGATACAAGAAGACTTGTGTTGATAGATTGTGTCGAGAGAATACCTTCCTAGTTAAGAGGGAGTGTTGATGTATTTGTAACTTCAAAATGTATTCACTTGTATATCTTATGTATTGTACCCCGATGTTTATTCCGAGAAGTATCTGTAATGCAATTGAGTCATGTCATGCCCCGATGTTCCAATCGAGAGATTCAATAATGTAAACAAGTCATGTAAAGTTATTAAGGTTAACCCTCCATTGTAAGTCGGTGCAATAGTCCCCACAATTGAGTTAAGGTTAACCCTCATTGATCGGAGGGAAAAGTCCCCACAATTGTGGGGCAATAGGGTTATTAGAATCTCATAGAGATGTCGTCCTTGGTAAGTAATTGTTAAGTGGGGCCGACTTGTCAGAGTGGAATTTAAGTGAACGAAAGAATATAAACAGAGAGTGAGCCTCTCTATTTATCACACACTCACTCACTCACTGGGGCGTATGTGTGAGAGAGGAGAAGCTCTCTTAAGTGAGAGAGAGAGAACAAGCTATTGGAGATCATCTTTATGTTTTCAGGTTTTACTGCTACCATTGGTGCTCATTTTATCTCTGAGGAAGTTGCGACGTTTTCTCTTTTATGGTTTCCTCGAGGAAAATTCTTTGTGTCTCTTGTCTCTTGTGTTTATTGCTGTGCATATTATTCTCTAAGATAAGATCCTAAGATCATATTGCTTAAATGATAAAAATCTAACAATAGTTCTGTCACTAAGACAATATCACAATAAGGAAAAACCCAATAAGAAGAATTCTTATGCAACTCTCTCTCTCACACCTCATGCGAACTTGAGTGAGTGTGAGTGTGTATAAATGAGGGAGGGTGCCTCCCTATTTATACCCTTCAAGTGACTGACCTCCCAACTTGCCTGGGCTGACATCTAACACTAACATGGTCGAATTATCCTAGAGAGACTCCAAAAGTACATTACATAATATTATACTGGGGACTATTTCCCCAACTTACAACGAAGGTTGCACCTCAAGGACCATGTACAATAATGACATCCTGAAAGGAGGGAAATGAATCTCCGATGGGGGTACAACAACATACAATGATAATATACATCAGAATATCTTCCAAAGTTACAAATAAAACCACACTCACTTTTAACTAGGAAGGTAATATCTCCCGCCACATTCATCAAGATATATAGTCAGGTATCATCACAGAGTCATCATCAAAGCTGCTAAAATAATCCTCATCTTGTCAATCATTGAATAGTACTATCTGTCATCATAAGTTTCTATATAGCCAACCCTATTTCATGATGGGTGTATTCCTAGTCCTCATCCAGGTCTTCATCATATCCCCAAGTAAGACATCACATAAGAACAACCCAGTACCATTCATTACATTGCCAGTTCAATCACTTGTGTCTCCTACTGTCATCCCATCATATCCAGAACATCTTATCACCCTGCACAAAAAATAAATTCAGAGCAAATAGAGCACATCCCAGATGCAGACCACCTGCGTTCTACCAACATATGAGTATGTTAGGATCTTTCATGTCACCAATATAACATGCAACTTCCACTATGCTAGAATCTCCTAGGATCACACCGTGTGCATTACGTCTTTCCTAATATCACACACATACACAGATTGATTACGACCAAACAACCTATGTACCATGCCAAGATATTTTCCGTTCTGGGTTAACCTCAAGGATTCATTACATTCGAACAACCTACATCCAAGATATTTTCCGTTTAGATAACCTTCCAGGACTTATTATGTTCAAGCAACCTGCGTACCACACTAGGATATTTTCTGCTCCAAGACAACCCACAGGAATCATTACATTTTGAACAACCTGTGTCCTACACCAGGATATTTTATACTTTGGATAACCTGTACCAGGAATGATTACGTCTAAGATAATATGCGTCCTACACTAGGACTGATTACATATAGGACAACCTACATGACTAATTGTGCATGAGCAACCTACGTCCTACGCCAGGATATTTTCTGCTCGTACAACTTGTCTCTTTTCCCATGTGATATCTCATGCATCTACATCTTCTACTCTCTCGTCATCTCTAGCATAGGAACATGCCAGTATATTTTATGTTTCTAAACAACCTGCAACTCCGACTATGCTAGTGCTCATTACTCCCTCTTTTGAGGGGTCTCGATCTGGATCACACTAAGTCTTTCTCTAAAGTAATTGAACTTCACTCTGGCTAGAGGCTTGGTCAATGCATCGGCTATCTACTCGTTCGTTTCCACGTACTGGAGCTTCACTGCTCCTCTTTGCACCATATCTCTGATATAGTGGAACTTGATCTCAATGTACTTCGACTTGTCATGGAACATTAAGTTCTCTAACAACTTCACGCAAATTTGGTTGTCACAAAAGATTCAAGTCTCATCTATATACAGATCAAACACATTAGTTAGTAGCTTATGCAGCCATACTGTCTCACAACTAGTCGAGAAAGTGGTAACATACTCTGCCTTGGTTGTACTCAGCACCACACATGACTGCTTCCTACTAAACCAAAAGGTCATGTTGGATCCCAAACTAAAGCAATAACTCGAATTACTCTTCCTATCATTGGTGCTAGCTACCCAATCCAAATCAACATAACCGTGCAAGATTATATTTTGATTCACATCATACTTGAGCCCATAATCCGTTGTACCCTTCAGGTACCTCAATACATGTTTTGCAGCAACCAGATGACCATGTCTCAGATCTATTAGGAACTGGCTCAGGGATAGTAAAGCATATGTCTAGTCTCGTATTCATCAGGTACATCAATGAACCAATTATCAGACGATATATCATGGCATCAACCAAATCTAATGAATCATTGCATAGAAGCTTCAAGTTCGATGCCATAAGTGTGGATATCACCTTGCAGTCCAACATTCCAAATATTTTTAGAATCTCCATTAACATGTTATACAACTTGACGAGAACTTTATACTCAAAACGAGAACAATAGCCATAAAACTCTTATTTTTTGGAAAACACCAAAAAACACCTCCAAATAAAAAAGTGGTGCTACCTGTAGCACCACGTTTTTTGGGGGGGTGGGGCTAAAAATGTGGACATGGACAAAAACAATCCTTCAAATGTTATTTACAATAACCTTGAAATCAGGCCCTGAATTGAAAACTAATGCTATTGATAACACACTTTTTCAAAAAATGTCATTATTATGCCATTGTATCATAATTTAAAATTGTATTTATTAAATCTCTTAGTAACACTATATATAACTAGCACTTAGTTAAACACAAATTATTCAAGAAATTATCTCACCATGCTTTCCATATAAAATAAAAAAATTTACGATAAAATTCATAATAAAACTATATATTAAACCATAAAATTCATATTTTTGCTTCAAAAGCACAAAAACAACCCCAAAATGAACTATGGGTGGTCTCATTGTAATCCAAACCCTAAATTAACCCCTGGATTCAAAAGTAGACCTCCTAAAATAACTACCAGTTTTATTCAAGGTTAAAATTTAAAAAAACTATAGCTTTAAAAAAAAATTCAAATAAGTGAAAATTCAAAGTCCAAAAGTAATCAAAATTTTCAAATACCAATTTAAAAAAAAACATAATGAAACATACATTTCAAAATTTCAAAAACATTCAATTTATAAAAATAAAAATCTTAAAAATTAAAAAAAATTAAAAAACTTGAACCTAAAATTAAAAAAAAATCACAGATATATATATATGGGGGCCCTTAAGGGATAAGAGGTCTGTGGTCAGGGAACAATTCGGGGAGAAAAGTGCGAGGAGTAGCGAAGGACAAAAGAATCAGAGCTAAAGTTTTTAAGACATAGAAGGTTATATTTTTATTCTTTTAATGTTTTAAAGGTTAGAATTCTTATGCTCATAATGATGATAGATGAAGTTAATTATGACTCGACCACTCTGGAAGGGCAGAGATCAATTTTCGCTCAAGTGGCGAAACCTAAGCAAGCAGTACAGTCCGATCATACGCCAAAGAAATTCAGGCACGACCCTTCAAATAGGAGGGAGGGTGAAGACATAATATCAACTAAAAATGGTGAAAGCAAAAAACGTACAGGATCCAAAGTTAAAAAACATGCAGCATAATTAATAGTTGGAAAGGATATTACATTATCAGAAGTACCTGAATACCTATCATTAGCTTTGGTTGGAATATTCTGTGAAAAAATAGTCAGCGAGGACGCGCTCCGAAGGTGGATGGAAGAAAATTGGAACCCCCATCTGTGACAACTACCAATGTTTTATATTATTTCAAGAGGTTGGATTTTGTTCCAGGTTAATATAGAGGCAGAGAGGTAGCTATTATTAAAGAAAAACTGGCAATAGAGACCCTCTAGGTTAATCCTTAAGAATTGGAGTGTAGACTTTGATGCAAATAGGGAGCCGCAGAATGTGCAAAAAATATAGGCTATTCTTCCAGTGCTTCCCATGATGTTCTGGGAAAAAGAGACAATGGAGGCTATAGGTGACAAAATTGGTAAATTTGTAGCTTTGGAAGAAGGTTGGGAGTAGAAGGTGGACAGGAGGTGCACCAAAATTCTCATTGAAGTAGACCTTCGTGATGGGGTGTATGAAGAAATTCATTTGGATCTTCATGGGAGCCGGTGGCGACAGAAGATGGATTATTGGAAAATTCCCTTTCGATGCTTCATGTGTAGATAGGTCAGGTACTTAGCGAAGGACTGCATAAACCTAGAGCAAAGGCCACAACAGTTTAGGAATCAGGAGGGGAAGAATGCGCAAAATAGTTTTTAAAGGAGGAAGCGAGAATATGTCCAAAGGTGGTGGGAAGAGAATCCTGAAGGAAGATAGCTTATCTGCGCTCCCTGGGAAGCCGAAACTCAGTCCTGGAAACCTTACTTCTATCAATACTACAACCTTAATGAGAAATTAATAGCCTTTTCCGAGGACAATTGTTCCCCAGGATGAAAGAGAGGTGGTAACTCCTGTCAAGTAAACCACACCGAGCCCGTTGCAGGCTAAAACAATGGTCTTGCAAACAGGAATTAAGGAGATGAATTTGGTTAAGGAGTGCAAAGACGCCTGTAGCAGCGAGGGTAGTAAGGAAAAAAATGTGGCACTCTCAAAAGAGAAAAGATCCACCATGACGGAAGATAGCTTAACTAAGACCCTTGGTAAGCTAGAAATCAGTACTAACACTCTCACATCTATCAATAGTGCAAACCTAGCGTGCCATGAACAGTATCCATTGAGGACAAATGGATCACAGGTGAAAGAGAGGTGGTGACGCTTGTCAAGGAGACCACATCAAGGAAGATGCCGACAAAATCAATTCGCATGCATACTGGAAATAAGGAGATGGCACTGGTTAAAGAGTGTAAAGACACCTGTAGCAACGAGGATAGTAAAGGAAAAAAGGTGGCGTCCCCTAAAGACCCCCCTTCGTGGATAAAGCATAAAATATACAACACACAGTCAAAGATGGTGGCTGATAGAGACCAAGTGTCATCCAGAGGATTAGATTTAGACAAGTTGGCCAAGGTCACATTGGAAAAGAGATCCCATATTGCAATAGCTAAATCTCAAGCTGAAGTGGATGTGAGGAATGGAAAACAAGCAATGATTGGTAGGGCCCTTAGAGCAGGGAAGGCCCAGGAAAGGGTCACCTGATGCTAATCCTATCTTTCAATGCGAGGGGGCTCGAGAGCTCCCCCAAATTAAAATCTCTAAAAATAATGATTGTCAATATAAAACCTACGATCATTTTTATCCAGGAAACAATGATGGAGGGACAGAAAGCTAAGGAAATATTGGAGTCATGGCTGAAAGGGTGGAACTTTGGACATATCAGTTTGGAAGGAAATTATGGGGGTCTAATAACTGCCTGGAATCAAGAATACGAGGTGTTAAGTCAGTAAATGTTTCTTCGATTTTGGTTTTGTTTCTCCATCTTCGGTTTGATTTACATTTTCTTTCAAGTTTTTCAGTTACTTTATTTTGATTTTCCCTCTCCCTTAGGAATTTTTTAGTGTTTATATGAAATTTTTGAAGCTTGTTTTTTTAAATTTTTAAATTTTAAACCTTAGATTTGTTTTTTTTGGTTAAAGGGTTGAAAGTCATTTTATCAAGTAGTGGATTCATAAGGCATACTTTGAGTATTGCTATCATTCCAGACAACTTTTAAACTGCACACAAAATGTCAAAAAGCTGAAAAACCGCAAGAAAATAGCACTAGATTTATTCTTGTAGCGCTGGGGTTAAAAAATAATGAAGGCGCACTACAAGAATATCGCGGTCTTCATTTCTTCCGATTTTCTAGCAAAAAATTTGGTATTTTCTTGAACGATGAGTGATTAATCACGTATTGGAAAGTGTTTACTACGTGTTGATGCAGGGAACATCATGATTCCAAGTGGTTCCACTGGGGAAGGAATCGTGGCCATCGTGAGCCCAAAGGCAGTTGATTTTGACAGGTAGCAGCGTGGTTTGATGTTTAATGAGAGGTCAGTTGTCACTTGCATGCACATTTGAAGACTAAGGACTTAGTGGAGAAAACATAACCGCTGAAAAACTGGATCTTGCCACAGCAGAACAGAGTGAGGTTTTGGTGGTTTCACAGAAAATTAGGTCTTTTCAATCTTTTTACCTGCAGTCAAAGTTATCACATAAAGACATCTGTACATCCAAGGGTAATGCAGAAAATTCTAGAATGATTATGGTGGGGGATGTGCTTCAGAAGATCGATTGCCATGTCGAAGAAATTCTAGCCACCGCTGGTCATGTCACTCTTTACGACTTCGATATGGGGCTCAGTCATTGAAGTCACAAGGATGTCGAGGGACCTTTATTTGTCGTCAAAAGGAGGACCCATCCGCGGTTTCAGTTCATAGTTATGAATCGGCGTAGTGCTGAAAATTTGATCGAGGATCTACTCAGTGATTTTGAATATGAAATAAATCTTCCTTATTTACTCTATCGAAATGCAAGCCAGAATGTAATTGGAATTTGGTTTTATGAAACAAGGGAGTGTCCGTGAAGTAGAGTAAACTGTTTGACAGATGGATTTTGTTTCTATAGAGCAGAGACAGAGGTATTGAAGATTGACGGGAAACTAGGGCTTGCCAATTTCGCTGCTACCAGTTAAATTGAACGTTTGAAGATGCTGTGCTGGCCAATTTACCCAAGGGAACATTTTGATCATAGGAAAGACGTCCTGTTGCAGCCACCAGTGACACTAACACCGTTATATTTGTTGGATATTAATGGACTGAGTTTTGATGGAGTAATGGATGAAAATTTGAATGAAAATCCTATGGCATCTACCAAACGTCAGTGTTCTGCTCTTTTGAACGTGTTTCTTTATGCATTTTCACTTTCAACAACATTCGGTGATCTTCAGTTGCCGCAGTGTCTCCTTTTTGCCTCCGTGTGGCAAATAAGAATACACTAATGGCACAGTTTTTGTTTGTTTTTCTTAATGGAGCTGTATTTGCACATATGTCACAACCATCACAGCAAATTTAATGTGCTAAGAAAGCGATAATCAAGACCATTGATGTTACTATAAATCCTGGAGAGTATTCTGAAGAAAAAGTCAAGGTATTTGCTGTAACGTCGGTGCTTGGAGGCCAGCACCTTGCAAGCTTGGTGATGCAAAGATATGCTTGATCATTCAAAGATTGACCTCCTAAAGCCAAAGAAAGCTGCTTGGGCAGATACCAAATCTGGAGTAGAGAATGATTCTATCAAAGCGAACCAGAATAAGGAGAAGATGGAGATAAGATGAAAGGGATGCAGAGAAGTGACGAGGCTCTGTATGATGAACTCTTTTTCATATGCCTGTCCCAAATTTAGTACTCTTTCAGTACCAAACTATGATGAGCCTCTTATAAATTATAAGAATAAAGAATGAAAATGTACTTCTTGCAAAGACTATGAGGAACTGCAACCCTGTTCAACTGTATTAACTGGATTGAAAGCAGTTCTTGGGATGGAAGATACGGTCTTGTTGTAGCTACAGACAGTGCAGGGTATGCTGAAGGGGCAGCACGACCTACAGGAGGAGCAACTGCCGTTGCAATGCTGATAGGGCCTAATGCTCCAATAGTAATTGAGAGCAAATACAGGCACATGATTTTCATGGATTTGTACTTCAACCTACAACACTACAGTTTCCTTCAAAGAAGAAAGAGTACTCAGTTAAGACAAGCTTAGAAGATACTGTATTGCTGCAAAGACCTGAAGCCATAAGGATTGACTATAATTTGAGAAAGAGCCTCAGTGACAGAAATGCTAAGGAAGTTGTAACTGAAGATTCATTGTTGTAAAAAACTGATACTATGAACACTTATGCTGCTGCAGAGAAAAGAGGAGAAGCAAAAAATGAGAATAGAATATCAATGAACAGGCCAACTATACCCATGAATCCAATGGTATTGACATCTTATGAAATGGACCCCAGAAAATTGCATGGAAGAACAGAAGATCAAAATTGCCTTCAAAGAAGTGTGTCAGAGAGCAAGGAAGATGCCAGAAGTTTTCCTTCCAGTGGGCCTCAAACAATGTGTGGATCTTTCCCATCATCAGCTAAATCTGATAAGGTGTCAAAGACAGACATACATATACCAGACCTTATAGCTACCCCTCCAGCAAAGAAGGATAGCTGGGAAATAAAAGAGCAGTTGCAAGACTATAAAGTAGCAACAAAAATAAAAACAGAAGCACAACCCATACAATGGACAACTTATGGACCATTTGGCATTGAATCTGAATCTATGATGCCGGAGACTGTTTCTTTGAAGGATTTTCCAATTCACCATCTTTCTGAAGCAATGGCTGTCAAAAGGAAATCTCTTGAGGACCTAGATTCACTTGGACATGCTTTCATCAATGAAATGTCAGCATGGTTTAGTAATAATAATAAAGAGGTACCCCATACAGGTTCAACTCTGCCGTCTTGCAGACAAACTTCTGAAAATAGAACATACATCAATGATGGACCTGAACATGCTAATGAGAAGAGTTTCTCTCAACCAAATAACTCCATTCCATCTGTTAGTTTATATGGAACTGAAGCTGCCTTGAACCAAACACAGTACCAGACTACCACAACCAATTCTGTGCTTCAGAAGTCATTATATCACACAGATTCCCTTGCTGGTGGTATACATACCATTATATTTGAAAGGAATGCACAAATTTCACATCAGAAAAATGGAACAATATTACAAGCTGTACAGGAAGGCGAGGTTAATGACTGGGTGCGTGCTGAGTCCCTGCACAAGTCAGGAGAGCTTGAGGAGGTGGAGCTATTTAGCTACTTCAAGAGTGGTTTTGCTGTATCTTTTGGTTCACTTATTGGGTTTCTGCCATGCCGAGATCTTGGTCCAGAAAGGAGGCCCTTTTCTTTTGAAGCATGGCTACAAGAGAAAGGTCTAGACCCATCAACATTCAAAAAAGATATAGAGGCAGCAAAAATCTATTAGACAGTTGTTCAATTAGTTATTAGTTATCTTTTTGAGGAGCTCATTAGTTAAGTGATTTACTATTTTTGGTAATTTCACATTTTGTAATATTTTAAACTTTTCTTTAGCCCATCGAATCAGTTGAGGAGAGTTAGGGTTTTTGATACCTAACTGTTTTTGTAAAAGTAGTATTTAGAGAGTTTTAGAAGACATTAGGGGGGTTGGATTTTTGGGAGCTTTCAGGAGGTCTTCAAGCTCAGTTAGTTTTCAGACTTGTTTATGAGTAAGGTACATAGCTCTTGTATGCAGTGGTTGATGAAACTATGAGATATATATGACTTTTATCCTTCATTTATTTGTATTGGCTTCATTTTTCTTCTTGTCTAGTGGCTTAAATTGACAAATTCATTGCTGGTTAATGTGTGTTTGCTGGTAATGCCTGTTATTTATGTATGAACCTCAGTGTTGTTTCTGATTGGATCTTGTTATATATGTCATGCATCTTTATTTTCTATTGCTTATGATTCAGTAGTTGCCTTACTTATGAATGTATTCCCTGACTATTTTCAAAGTTCATGACCAAAAACATTCAAAACAAAACCCTAAACCCTAGTTTGAATTGAGTTTTACTATTGAGATTGTGTTGGCTTGTTACCCTAGCCTTCGTAACAATTTCTGGCACAAACACGAGGAATTGCAAGTGGGAAAACATAGCACGGTGCTCAAAACAGTTCTCAAGGAGAAATCCACGGGGAATTATGCTCTGTATAATGTATACGAACCCTACCAAGATCGAAAAGGGTTTTGGGAAATTTTCTTTTCCTCAGGACTGCTGGAGCTAGTGAGCGTAATACTCGGCAAGGATCTAAATCTAACCCTATCTGAAAAATAAAATTGGGGAATCTCATCCCGCCATGATGGACTAAGATCCTTCTTTGCAGAACTCTTTGAATCCAAGGAGTTGGTGGACCTTCAGTTGTTGAGGTTATCCCCAACTTGGAGGAACAACAGAAGCAGGGATCAGGCCATATCTAAAAGGTTAGACAGATTCTTGCTTTCTGAAAATTGTCTTTCAAGGTCCTTAATTTTTAAAACATGGGTCGAAGTAGGAGGTTTGTCATACCATCTCCCAGTTCTCCTCCAAATTCAAAACCTAGAAACAAAACCGGTGGGCTCGTTCAAATTTAACCCTGCTTGGTTATTAGAGGAAGACTATTGTAAGCTGATAGGAGATACATGAAGGCCGCTGGAGGAAAATCCTAATATCACCTTCATGAAATAACTTTCAGAAAATTTACAAAAAGTTAAGAAGGTGAAAAAACCCTGGGATAGGGTTTACATAGCCAATAAACAGAAACAACTTAAGGAAGTAGAAAAATCTTTAAAATAGATTTATGAGAAAAAAAACTCTGTAATTTTTACAAAGGAAAAATTAAAGGAGGTAAGGGAAAAGGAACTAAAAAGAGAAGAATTGTTGACTAGGGAGGAGGAACTACTAAGGCTAAAAAGCAGAGCTATATGGATAAAATAAGGAGACAATAATACAAAGTTCTTTCACAATTTCGCTAACCTTAGAAGGAATAAGAACACGATATCAACAATAAATGACATGAATGGGGTAATGGTTAGCTCCTTTAAAGAAAAAACAGAGGCGGAGGAGTGGTTTTTCAAAAACCTATTCAAGGAATCAGAAGGCTGTAATATACAAGAAATATTGAAAGTCATTAATTTGTTTCCAGGGATGATAAACAAAGAAATGAACAATTCCCTTAAAGAATAAATCATAGAGGAGGAGCTGGAGAAAATTGTATACTCCTTTTAGAAAGCTAAGAGCCCTGGTCCGGATGGGCTCACTATTGAATTCTTTCAAGGGTTTTATGACTTAGTAAAAGAGGACTTACTGAAGGCTGTGCAAGAGTCACAAAGGGCTAGGAAAGTCTTGGGAGCCCTAAATACCACATTCTTGGCTCTCATTCCCAAGAAACAAAACCCTTCCTCCTTTGAAGAATTCAGGTCAATCTCATGTTGCAACGTGGTTTATAAAATAATCGCTAAGATTATTGTTCAAAGGCTGAAGCCAATTCTTAGCAATATCATAACAAAGGAACTATTCAAATTCTTGTTCAATTGTGAAATTCATAATGTGGTATCACTTGCATGGGAAGCAATTCATACCATTAAGAGGTCCAAAATCACAACATTTTCCTTAAAACTGGACCTCTCCAAAGCCTATGATAGGGTTAATTGGACCTTTCTAAGGCTAGCAATGATTCAGATTGGGATGGATCTGGAGATAGTCAATTGGATAATGGGATGCGTTCAATCAATTTCCTTTGCAGTACTGATCAATGGATCACCCTCAAATTTCTTCAGGGAAACAAGAGGCCTAAGACAAGGGTGCCCTCTTTCCCCTTCATTTTTTTATTAATAGCAGATGCCCTCAACAGAATTATAAAACAAGCAAAAAGGAAAGGCTCTTACAAAGGAATAATGGTAACTAATGCAAAAGAACTATCTCACATTTTGTTTGTGGATGATGTGGTAATGATGGGAGAGGGTACCTGGGAGAACCTAAAGGAAGCAGAGCATATTCTAGTCTTATACAAGAAAGCTACAAGAATGCATATTAATGTGGAAAATCTCATTCTCTTCGAAAATGGTTTTCTAGAGGAAATAAGAGACAGGATTAGGGATGAATTTCCTTACATTATAAAAACAATGGATGAAGGTTTTAAATACCTAGGGTTTGTACTCAAGCCAAATTCTTACTCCTTTAAAGACTGGATGTGGCTATACAAGAAAATTGAAGGTAGAAGTAGGTGCTAGACATATAAATTATTATCCAAGGGAGGAAGGCTGGTTCTACTCAAGGCAATCCTTCAAAGCATACCGATATATTGGGCCACAATTGCTTATATCCCAAAAGGTATTTTACAAAAACTAAGGAAAAATTTCTTCTATTTTGTATGGTTGTTGGGGCTCGGACCTTAAAGGTCCTTAATTTTGGCAACTATGTGGTTTTGGTGCGAAGCTTGTAAGCGGAGTTGCGGTCCAAAATAGTCTTAGGGGTTTCGGGGTTTGGTCGAAGCCCTTCTTTTTGTAAATAACCCATGGTTTAAGCCCATGGTTTAAACACATGGTATTGTAATAGTGCACTTGTATAAATAGGCACTTATGTAAAGGAGAAAAGAGCTTTTTTTCTAAGGTTTTTGTATGATGATAATTTGATGCAAAGAAGCTAAGGTCTATTTTTGGGGTAAAGGTTAAGTCCCAGCTAAGTGCGTGGATGACCTCTCCAACTGAGTGCGCAGAGGGTGTTGGAAGAAAGGATTTGCAGCTGAGTGCGCAGATCAGAACTGTGTGTTTGTAAAGAGTTGAATATAAATGTAGTTCTGTGGACATAGCCCCTACACTGGGGGTGAACCACGTATATCTTGTGTTGTGGTGGTTCTTGTTATTTTGTTCCTGTTATGTTTTGTGCATTTGATAAGTAGATGAATGATAAAGTAAGATAAACTGTTAAGTATTAACTTCGCTGTGAATTCCTAGTTAAGGGTTAAGCAAGTAACTGTATTTTTATCTAAACTGCGAAGCTATTTAAGTGAATATCAAAGCTCTATATTGCATAGTTATTCTTTGTTAAGGCTAAAGGTACAGTAATATCCCTCTTTTGCCTGCAGAAACCTGATTCTGTGGCACCCCATAGCTGTTTCGAGTGAGACTGCAACCTGTTCGCAGGTTGTTGCCGAAAGGGCCAACACTGTGGGTCTCTTTGTTGGTGCGAAGATAAAAGTATAAGAACCCAGGTCTGCCCTAATCCCAACAATGGTCTTCCAATAGACATTTGGAAAGAATTCCTCTAGCTAAATGGCAAGTGCTAGCCAATCCAAAGGATTTAGGGGAATGGGGCATTAAAAAACCCTTTCTTTTTTATCAATATTTGGTTGCCAAAACATTATGGCGCCTAATAAATAGCCCTTATTCCTTATAGAGAAAGGTCTTAATATCCAAATATTGTCCAAATGGTTCTATACAAGATTGGATAAGGAAACAAGAGAAATCCTTCAAGAACTTCTAGCATTCCCTCCAGTAGGGAATTGGTTAGATTGGTTGGTCGGAAATGGAAGATAATTAAGGATAGGAGAATATTCGTGGTTAGGAGCAGGGGAGAGTTTTAAACTTTCAAAAGGTCAAGTCTTAAAACTAAGAACTATAGGGATATTCACCCTAAATCAAGCTTGCTCTTTGTCTTTACAAAGGGAAACTCTTTGGAAAAACTCAGAGTATATAGGCCTAGAGGAAGGTCAAAAGGAGGGATGGGAGGAATATGTTTCACTGCTAGAATCTAGTTTTATTCATTTGGAGGAGGAAAAAGTTGATAAATTGTTTTGGACCAAAAATCCTGTTAATGGGGATTTCATGGCCAAACTAGGATATGAAACTTGGGCATGGGAGCAACACCAGGGAGAGAAGATGGATTGGTGGAAGAAATTATCGAAAGCTAAAGGCCCCTTGAAGGCCAAATTAACCTTGTGGTTGACTCTCAATAACAAGCTCTTAACCTCGGATAACTTGCAGAAAAGAGGATGGATTGGTCCAAATCGATGTGCACTGTGTAATTCAGATGATGAAACATTATCTCATTTGTTTAATTTATGTTCTTATGCAAAATTGGTATGGAAGGTAGCGTGCATGGAATTAAATTACCAAGGGACATCAGGGATCTCTATGGAACAAAAAGAAAAATCTTGGTGGAAAGAAAGATCGGTATGTCTTTACAGTTCCTTCCCATCCCTTTTCTTTTATGGAATTTGGTGGGTTAGAAACACTGTCATTTTCAATAACAAAATCATCCCTCCTGAAGTAACATCATATTTTGTGATACAGTGGGTCATGGAACATAGATCCCAAGAAAAAAATCCAAAAATCAGAATGTTGGTTCCTCCAGAGATAAACAAAGACATTCCATGGGCATATTTCGATGGTGCAAGTCAAGGGGACCCTCCGCTGGGAGGATCGGGAGGAGTGCTATACCTCTCCGATAATCATAAGATTCAAGCAAGGTTTGCTCCAGGACATCACACTAATAATAAGGAGAAACTTGTAGCATTACACTTGGTTCTAAATTTTGGCCATAAACAACAATATATCTCAATTACAAGTTTTTGGGGATTCCAAAATGGTAGTTGATTGTGTGAACAGGAAGATCCAAATTAATGCACCTCATTTACAAAAACTACTAAATGCTATCTAAATTATGTTGGAATTCTTCATAGGATTCAGTATTTCTCACATATACAGAGATCTGAACATGGAAGCCGATGGACTGTCCAAGTTAGCTCTGTTTCTGGACCTAGGTAAAATGGAGACAGAGGAAATATCAGGAATCTGAACTCAAATACTGAAGTTTAAATTATGCCACTGATCAAGAAGTTAAGTTAAACATGTGAGCCCTATTATTTTTTTGATAATTTTTGAAAGATAGCCTATATATTACTTGTAATATCGGATATTCTCAAGAAAAGACATGAGAACATTTTGTAAAGAAAGGATTCTAGTTATTCTATAATGGAAGTTCCTCCGAAACAATTGATTTCACTGTTTATTGAGAGAGGTAGATATTTTCCTATTGCAAATA